>JAQQSW010000275.1:31534-57490 GCA_028646575.1 Pseudocheirus occidentalis
AGACAAAGTAGAGAATAGAACAAGTGGTGGGGGGAATAGGAAGGAGGGAAATATAGTCAGTTTTTCACAATATGTCCATTGTGGAGATGTTCTGTGTAACTGCACATGTATGTCCTGTATTGAATTGCTTGTCTTTCCAGTAGGGGTGGGTGACAAGAGAGGAAGGGAAAGAATCTAGAATTTGAAGTTCTAAAATCAAATGTTAAAAATGTGTGTGTGTGTGTGTATTAATCATTATTATTATTTACATGCAACTGGGAAATAAGATATACAGGCACTGGGGTAGGGAGATCCATCTTTTGCCATACTGGAAAGTCAGAGGGGTGATGGGGGAGGATATAGGAGAGAACAGATTTTGGGGGGGGGGATACAGTGGGATCACTGTTTTGGGGTGGTGGGTAGGGGAAAGATGGGGAGAAAATTTGTAACTCAAAATCTTCTGGAAATAAATGATGTAAGCTAAAAATAAACAAAAGTTAAAAAAATCATTTGGATGAAGTACCCTTTAGTTCATATGTTTAACACTGACAATACTTCATTTTCTGTGGCACCTTTTAGCAAGATGTAGTTTTCCCTGCTCTCTCTTTTAATTATGTCTGTTTTTTCATTTTGGCTTTATCTGAGTTCATGATTATCATCCCTGCTTTTTTTTTTTTACTTCAGTCAAGGCAAAATGGATTCTGCTCTAGCTCCTTAATTTAACTCTGTATATGTCTCTTTGTTTTAAGTTTGTTTCTTGTAAACAAAACAATGTTGGGTTCTGATTTCTAATCCATTTGATATCCACTTCTGTTTTATGAGTGAAGTCATACCATTCAAGTTCATAGTTATGACTGCTAACTGCATTCCCTGCCATTCTACTTTTTTTCTTTTATTTATCTTTCTCTTTTTATCCTGTTCTTCCTTGATAGTCTATTTTGCCTGTAACCACTACCTAACTCTGTCAGCTGTCCTTTTTATCACTGGCCCCCTTTTTCTCTTATCCCCTTCCTTCCTTACTCTGTTAGGTAAGATAGATGTCTATACTCAATTGAGCTTAAAGATATATTTTTCCCTCTTTGAACCAATTCAGATCAGAATGAAGTTCAAGATTTCTATACTCAATTGAGTTTATAGATATATTTTTCCCTCTTTGAACCACTTCAGATCAGAATGGTGTTCAAGAGTTACACATCCCACCCCCAATCTCCCACATTTTCCTTTTCACTATAAAAGGTCTTCCTTATATACCTCTTTTTATGTGACATAATTTTCTATATTCCTCCTCTCTATTCCTCACTTTTCTCAGGGCATCCCTCTTTCTCACCTTTTTCTTTTTTAACATTATCCTAACATAATTCACTTCTATGTCTTCTGTCTACAAAGAATCCTTCTAAATTTAGAATGATAAAGTTCTTAGAAATTACATGTAAAATCTTCCCATATAGGAATATAACCAGTTTAACCTTATTGATTCCCTTATGGTTTCCTTTCCATGTTTACTTGTTTATCCTTCTCCTGAGTCATATTTGAAATTCAAGTTTTCTGCTAAGCTCTAGTCTTCTCATTAGGAATGTTTAAAAGTTCTCTTGTGTATTAAGTTTCCATATTTCCCTTGAAGGATTATGCTCAAATTTGCTGGGTGATTATCCTTGGTTATAATCCTACCTCCTTTACCTTCTGAAATATCATATTCCAAGGTCTCCTCTCCTTTAAGTTGGTAGTTGCTGAATATTCTGTGATCCTTACAGTTTCTCCACAATATTTGAATGGTTTATTTCTGATTGCTTGCCATATTTTTCTTCTTGACCTGGGAGCTCTGGAATTTGGCTATAATATTCCTTGGAGTTTTCATTTTGAGAACCCCTTCCAAAGATGATCATTGGATTCTTTCCATTTCTGTTTTTCCGTCTGGTTCTAGATATTGGGGCAGTTTTCCTTCATAATTTCATGAAATATGAAGTCTAGGCTTTTTCTTTGACCATGGCTTTCAGGTAGTCCAATAATTCTTCAATTATCTTTCCTTTGTCTATTTTCCAGGTTAGTTGTTTTTGCAGTGAGATATTATACATGTTCTTTTTTTTCACTTTTTAAACTTTGTTTTATTGTTTCTTGATGTCTCATGCAATTGTTAGCTTTCACCTGCTCAATTCTAGTTTTAAAAATTCTTTTCTTCACTGAGCTTTTGTATCCCTTCTTTCATTTGATCACCTGCTTTTTAATGAGTTATTTTCGTCAGTGAATTTTTGTATTTCTTTTTCCATTTGACCAATATTGAAAAATGTTATTTTCTTTAATATTTTTGTGCCTCTTTTACCAAGTTTTTAATTGTCTTTTTATAATTTCCCCCATCTCTTTCTTTTCCTTACCTAATTTTCTGCCTATCAGTAGTATTTGATTTCAAAAATCATATGTTAGCTCTTCCAGGAATTCTTGTTGAGCTTGGGTCCAAATCACTTCCTCCACCCCCACCCCCTGAGGCTTTGCTTTAGGTTTGCTTGAGGTTTTGACTTCATTGTCTTCTGAGTTTGTGTCTTGATCTTCTCTGTCACCAGCTTTTTATGGTCAGGTTCTTATTTTGTTTTTTGCTCATTTTCTTTCTAGTCTATTTCTTGATTTTTTAAAAATATATATTTAAAGTTGGATTCTATTCCCAGTATTGGGGAAGAAGAGGGAAGACTTTCCCAAACTTCAAACTTTTTTGCTTTGTGGTTTTCAGAGCTAGTTTGGGAGGTTTGAAAATTTTTGGTGCTTCTAAAGTGGTGTGATCTGGAGAGAAGTATGGTCATTGCTCTCATGTTTTCCATTCTGGTTCTTTCCCAGGAAGGTCCCTGATCTGATTGAAATTGCTGATGCTTCTCCTTGGAATTAGAAGTAATACTGCTCCTTCAGAGCTGCTGCTCCCTCTTAACCAAAAGTGCTCTTCTTTGCCCATAAACTATGACCCAGAAGTGGTTATAGGAAATAGAGCTGCCAAACAACTTCCAGGCCTATGTCCATTGCTAGTATATGAGCCCCTGTAATCTCTCTGTGATCATTTGCCATGTCTTCTTTCTGTCTGTGACTTGAGAGATCCCAAAGCTTCTGCTACTTCCTGTCACTACCACTTAGTCCCACCACTGGTGTTGCATCCATGTGGGATCTAGGCCAGCCTTTACCCCTGTGTCACAGATCTCTCTTCCCAATTCTTTAAGATGTCTTGAGTGGAAGAATGTCACCCTAATCTTTTAGTGATTCTTCCACTCCAGATTTTGATTTGAGCCATTCTTTTGAAGGTTTTTGGAGCAGAATTTTGGGATTTTTTTCTCTATTCTGTCATCATGGCTCTACCCCCACCCAATAGAGAATTTTAAAGAAAAGTTTAAAATGTTTTGTCAATGAAATGAGAACACTAGAGGGAAAGAATTGAAAAGTAAATGAAAGCTATGAAAGAAAAAATTAGAAAGGAATTAAAAGTTTGGCACAATAGTATAAAATCTTGCCCAAACAACAAATGCTCTGAAAATTAGAATGGACCAAACAGAAGCCAATGACTCCATAACACAATAAGAAACACTAAAACAAAGTCAAAAGACTGAAAAGAAGAAGAAAATGTAAATTATCTCATAGCCAAAGTAATTGACTTTGATTATACTCCAGGAGATCAAGCAAGAAAAAAACAGAAAAAAAAACTTAAGAATCACTATATTATTTGAGTGCCATTACCAAAAAATAAATCCAGATATCATATTTCAAGAAATCTCTAAATATAGTTGCCCAGATCTCTTAGAACAAGAGAGTAAAGTGAAAATAGAAAAAGTACATCAGTCACCAAAGGAAACTCCAGAATTAGAACTCCCAGAAATATTATAGCCCAAATCCAGAGTTTCAGGGTTATAGAAAAAATACTACAATACAGAAAGAAAGAATGCAAGTACTTGAATCCAAGTCAGGATCACACAGGACTTAACATGATAAAGGAGTGCAGGGCTTGGAGTTTTATATACCAGAAGGCAAAGGCTATAAGACTATGACCAAGAGTTATTTATTCAGAAAAACTAAAAATAATACCACCATGTAGAAAATGAATCTTTAATAGAATAAAGGATATCCAAGCATTCCTGATTCAAAGTCCAGAGCTATGTAAAAACATTTAGTTCAAACACAGGAATTTAGAAAACAATAAAAAGTTAAACACAAAAGAACAATGATAAAAGAGTGAACAAAGATAAACTGCTTACATTCTAAAATGGGGAGATGATATATGCTTACTCTATGAAATTTATAATCATCAGGAATCATAGGGGGGAGCCTAACTAGACAGAGGATATGAGAGTAATGCTGTTACATCTTGATGAAAGAAAATAAAGAGAAAGGAGGAGGAATAGACTAAATGGGGGAGGGGAAAAAAAGGAAGATTAGGGGAAATAATTTCACATAACCAAGGTATATACATAGACATCTATACAAACAAACCCTAGGTGGGGAGAATAGCTGACAATTGAACCTCACTCTCCTCTGAACTGGTCTAAAGAGGAAAGAATACACACACAAAGAGGTACATACAAAAATACATTTCACTTAACAGAGAAATTGGAAAGAAATAGGAGAAGAAAGAAGAGGAAATTACAGGGAAGGTACAGTACTGGAGGGATTAGTTCTAAGCAAAAACAAACTCCAAGGGTATATGCACACATTATAGCTTTTTTTGAATTAGCAAAGAATGGGGGATTGCCCATAATGGGGATGCCCATGAACTGAGGGATGAATGAAAAAGTTATGGTATATAAATATGACATATAAATATAATATTACTATGCTGTAAGAAATGACAAAGGGAATAGTTTCAGAGAAATCTGGGAAGACTTCTAAGAACTGGTTCAGAGTGAAGTGAACAGACCCAGGAGAATAATTTATACAGATTACAATATGGTAAGGAAAAATTACTTTGAAAGAATTAAGAACTCTGATTAGTATGACAAGAAGAGTAAGAAAAAAGGAGAAATAAAAGAACAAGAAATTTTGGTCATTCAGGGAAATTTCCCAGTTCAACATCTTAGAGCATACATTATATGATATAAGGTGTGATCAATCATCCTGATGTTGGCTGATGAGCATGGAAACAGAACTGAAAGAAGCTGGTAAATTCTAGGAACTCTGAAGACAGAATGACCAAACCTGATTTCGGTTAATTGAAAGAAATGGAAGAAGTAAACAATGAAAATCAACAAATTCTTACACAATGGAAATGACCTCTTGTAATAAGTAAAAATAACAAAGAAAGCCCTGTGAAGTGGTGAAAGGATTGTAAAAGAGTATTCTATTAAAGAGACTAGTCTAAGTTTCTTATATGCATCCATATGTATTCATAGAACAATGAATGCTTGATTCAAGAATGAACAACTGAGCTAAACTTGTACATACTTTTGGCACTATTTGGTTTGTTCCAATCCAGCAATGCATATTTGAGCTACTGGTATGCTTTCATGAACTTTGAATGTGTCTGCTCTGAAATTCTCTTCTTGACTGGGGTATAGGTTTGATTGCTTTTTTTTTCCAACCTCCCAGTGACCTTGAAAATCATAAGGCTTGCTAAGTGCACACGCAGTCAGATGGCAGTCATTTCAAGTGTAATAATATCAATTGATAAAAGCAAGTGAAAAGGGATCATCTTCTACAATAGTAATGTTTATAATGCTGTCTGAAACAACCCTGTCTGGCTACTATACAAACAAGTCAGAACAAGTCATTCATAGGAACTCAAGGCTAAAAGCTCATGTGGGGATTTTTTTCTCATCACCTCAGAAGCATCATATGAATTCGAGAAACACCAAGAAGCTTAAGATTCTACAAACAATCAAATTCATGTGTAGGGTTAGTATTTTAATTTCCATATAATATAATTTTTCAATGTTTATATTTTCTTGGAATGTCATACAGGAGATAAATGGGACTGAAGGGATATTACTTATATAACATGCAAACATAGATTTTAAAGCTTTCTAACATTTAAAAACTTTTTCAGTAAAAAATTTTAGATCAAAACATTTGTGCTGTTGTCTTTTGATATCTAATTATATCAACAAAGTAGTCAAGCAGCCCTGAAAAAAGCTCAGCAAGCCCTCATACCCCCAGAGGCTCTAGCTGTCCCTAAATACCCCATACACCTGAGCCCTTTTCAGGGCTGCTCACCCACTTTTGGTGTCTACCTGTCACTCAACTCTCACCCGTGGATCAAGAAGCTATAGTTTGCTATATGTATCAAAATATTTATAGCAGCTCTTTTTGTGGTGGCCAAGAATTGGAAATCAAGCAAGTGCCCATCAATTGGGGAATGGCTAAACAAGTTGTGGTATATGAATGTAATAGAATACTATTGTGCTCCAAGAAATGAGGAGCAGACAGACTTCATAATAACCTGGGGAGACATATATAAACTAATGCTGAGTGAGGGGAACAGAACCAGGAGAACATTGTACATAATTACAGACACATAATATCTGTGATACTGTGATACACTGACTTTGATAGACTGGGCTCCTCTCAGCAATACAACACTCCAAGACAGCTCTGAAGGATTCGTGATGGAAAGGGCTGTCTACATCTAGAGAAAGCATTATGGAGTCTGAATGCAGATTGAAGCAAACTACTTGCTCTCTCTCTCTTTTTCGTTTTGTTTCTTCTTCCTTATTCATTCCATTGGTTATAATTCTTCTTTAATGTGAAGGTATACACAGAACCTATATCAGATTGTGTGCCACCATGGAGGGGAAAGGGGGGTAAGTGGGGAAAGAAAATTTGGAACTCAAAAATTTGTGGAATTGAATGTTGTAAACTAATACTAAATACATTTTTAAAAATAATTTTAAAAAAGAGGGGGAAAAGAAATTATAGTTTGCTCAGAGGCCATACTCCAGTAAACCATCTTGGCAGATGGGCTGGAGCAGGTTAAAGGTAACTCACAAGCCTCAAACTCATTGGCGAGCTATAAGGATGTCTATCCCAAGCATGTGAAGACTTCCCCCAGCAGAATGGGCAGCTCGGAACAATTTGTTCCCAAAGCCATGAAGACGACTGAAATAAAAGCTATGGAGCACTTGGAGCTTGGTCAGACATTAAAGCTGCCAAAGTCATCTACTACATCCCAAACCATCACCCCTTGTCTTGACTTCTGTTTTGCCACTGGACTTCTATGAATCTGGAAGAAAGAGTGAGACTGATGATTTTGTGCAACTCTACCTCACTTAAATCCAATTCGCGTATGAGTCAAGACGTCATCCTGTGATATCATTGATCCTCTTCAAAAACAAAAGACAAACAACAGTATAAAAAAGTAGAAGAGTTGCAGGACACATAGGCTATACAGTACTAAGAAGATCTAAATCAGATAGAAATCCAAAGGAGAAAGGGAAGGTAGCTGAGAAGCTATAGGTCAAGAGGGGAATGTTGATTTTAATTATAGGACCATAAAATGAAGATGGAAGAAGGAACTTTGGATAGAGGCCATATAGTCTAAGCCTTTTGTGTTACAGATGAGGAAACTGAGGCCTGGGGAGGTAAATAGATTCATCTTTAAGAGCTCCTGTTTAAGAAAGCTTTTCCTTGAACAAAGTCTCACAGTCTACTTTGAGGCTGAGTGAGATATGTGAAGAATTACTGTCAAAAAGCTAAGAATTAAATTGAGAAATGATCGGTGATGAAATTCACATCCCTGAAACTTTCACTTAGTTTTTTTTCCTAGAAAATTTGGCAGAAAAGCTTTTATCCTTGGATTATACATTTATTTCAAATGTTTCACATTTATTTACTTGCGTTCATGTGATCTCCTTTCTCAAGTAAAACATGAGCTCCTTGAGAATAGGGATTGGGTTTACTTTTGGTTTTGTATCCATAGTGTCTTGAGAAGCAACATGGCATAGTGAATAAGGAACTGACCTTGGAATCAGGACAACTTGGGTTCCAGACCTTACCTGATATGTGTTAACTATGTCACCCTCAACAAATGACTTTCACCCTCAGTGTCCCAATCCCTTGTTTTCCCAAACCAAAGACAATTGTCTTTGTGCTGATCTGCAATTTTACAGAAAATTCCTAGCAGGGCACTCCCTAGAATGGAGAAAACACAGATTCGATTTTTTTTTAATCTCCAGAAGCTGGTATATAATAGATAATAATATCTTGTGGAATAATTGAATTCTTTAATGCATTATATTTCCAAATATATTTACCAGAATGGCAAAATGTAATTTTTAATCTCATAATGTATGTAACTTCAATATAATTCATATAATTTTGATTGCTGAAATTACTAACATTTAAACAAAAAAGTGTCTTCCTAGGAGTATGTTTACATTGTGTATATGTTGGATATGTTGATTGCACATTCAGTTCAGAACAAATGTGTTCTACTCTTTTCTTTGAGTTCAGAACAATTCTAGTTTTGTTTTGTACAGAAAAAAGAAAAAGCTTTTGCTCCTATATTTTAAAAGCAGTTTTGCCTGAATTAAAGTAACAAAAACTAAAAGGGGAGTAAATGTAGAATCAGCATGTGTTTATTGATACCATCAGTTATACACTATTTTTATCTCTACTCTCAATGTATCCAACCACTGTGCTTTAGAGGTATAGAAAACTAGGATACTGGAGCAGGTAGGTGGCGCGGTGAGTAGAGCACTGGCCCTGGAGTCAGGAGGACCTGAGTTCAAATTCGGCCTACACTAACTAGCCATGTGACTTTGGGCAAGTCACTTAACCCCAACTGCCCTCCAAAAAGAAAAAAAAAAGAGAAAGCTAGGACAACATTGTATGACGTTTGTTCTAAAATGGTTTCCCCTCCCTACTCTAACTTATATTAGCCCTTAGAAAAACTATCCTTCAAGTTTTATAACATGGTGTACAGAAAAGACCACAGCTCAACATTTGTTTTTACCATAGTGCTATTAATTTGTTACGCTAGACATCAAAGGTATTACTGGTAGTTCATTCTTCTGTGAGGCAGTAGGTGAGGTAAATGGAATATGAAAACTTCTAACAGAAGTATCCTTTTTTGAACAAGATGGATTGACTAACTACACAGTCCATGTTGGGCAAAAGCAGAGATATGAATACCTTGCTCACAGCCAGACTGGTGTACATAACTCTTCCAAAATAAACAGAGGGGGTAGATGCTTTGAATTTGGCGCCTATAGTATGCAGAGATGCAATTACTTTTCCAAAGCATTTACTTTTTTTTTTCACACTGGGATCAGAGCTGAGCCCAAGAGGAACAGCTGTTCAGATCCTTTCATCTTTGGCCTAAGTCACAAACTTCCTACATTGATGTTTGAGAGGATGAGTAATAGGCATTGTTGACCCAAGCTGGAGACTCAGATTGCAGCTAGCAGTATGTTTAGTGTGGGACAGTGTGACTAAAGAAATAAATGACAATCCATGGTGTCAGTCTGACCTGACATTGCACATGCCTTCCCCAACCATCCTTCAAGGGTAACATGGCCTTCTTAACAAGAATAATTAAAACTGAACATCTTGGTTCAGGAGTAGCCATTGCCTCATGCCTTTCACACTGGTGAGCATTTGACTATAGAGAATATTTCTCTTGCCCTTTAGAATGCTGCATTATTTAGGGGATTTAGAAATAGACTTTGGCACGGCATGGCTAGAGAGTGCTCAGTATAAGCTGACCTTTAAATAACTTCATTGTTCCATTGGGAAAGACAGAGTGAGAAAAAATATGTAGATTGAACTATTTAGTTGAAAACATCTTTTAAATTGCATTTTTTTTAAACAGAGAACTATTTTTCTTTTTCAGTGAAGGATTAACTATGACAATAATGATGATGATGATGATAAATCACATTTACATGGCAACTTAAGACTTATAAAGAACTTGCCAGCATTTATCATTGGAAGTTCCAATCTGCAAGTATTCTTCCTCAATCCAGTCTTTTATAAAAGATGTTGACCACTGACACTTGTGGAACCTTTAATTCATAAACCTTAGCACAAGTGTTAATCCCTCAGAAATGGTTTCTTTATCACTTACTGACAGGCAGAAACATCTGAGATCGTCACATTCCATTTCATACAGCTCATGGTTTTTAGGTCATCATTGTGCACAAATGCATTTAATCTTGTTCAGCAGCACATCCAACTTACTATTCAAAAGCATCAGATATAGGAAAATGCCATTTATTTTCTAGACTGTGAAATTACAATGTGAAAAACTGCAGAACCTGAAAGACATTTTCCATTGGCATTCCTTTTTAAACAACAAGTTTCATTACATTTTCTATAATGTTTCCACTGAAGTAATGCAAAATTTCAAAGGTTGTAGCTTTCACATCAAGGTATCTACATGTATCAAGTAATTTCCAATCATATGGGAGGGAGAAAAACTAAAAAGAAAATGCCCATAATTAATAGGATAGAAACCTGTTTGTTTCAGTTGTGGGGGGGGGACTGAATTCCCCCTATTTGAGGGCAATGATGATAAAGGCAGTCACCTCTTAAGTCCTTTCCTAATTCTGCTATCTTCCTTAATGCTACAAATACTTTTTTTTCAATGTATTGACTTGTTTATTGACTTTTTGTTTACAAGATTCATTTACAGAATCACTTGGGTTTCAGATTTTCTCCCCTGCCTTATCCCCCCCTCCTGGTGGCATACAATCATGTGTGGGATCTGCAAACACTTTCACACATTGTACAATAGTCTTGTTGTATAGAAACGTTGTAACCAATGGAGCAAATAATGTGAAAAGAAAGGGAAAAAAAAGAAACAAAAGAAACAAAACCAAACATGGAAAAGAACAACAGCATATGTTGCTTCAGTCTGCATTTAAACTCTGGTCTTTCTGGTTCTTTCTCTGAGTGTAGGTATCTCCTTCCATTCTGAGACTTGTAGAGTTGTCTTTTAACTGTGCGTTGCTGAGAAGAGTCCAGTTCATCAAGGTTGGTCATCATATATATGATGTATCTGTGACTATATACAAATTTTTCCTAGTTCTGCTCTTCTCACTTAGCATCAATTCGTATAAGCCTCTCCAGGTAAATGTGAAGTCCATCTCCTTCCCATTTCTTATAGCACAATAGTATTCCATTACAGTCATATACCATAACTTGTTCAACCATTCCCCAATTGATGGGCATTGCCTAAGATTCCAGCTTTTTGCTGCCACAAAGAGGGCTGCAATGAATATGTTTGTACATATGGGTCCTTTTCCCACTTCTATGATCTCTTTGGGATACAACCCCAAAAGTGGTATTACTGAGTCAAAAGTAATATCATTTATAACCCTTTGGGCATAGTTCCAGATCACCCTCCAGAATGGTTGTATCAGTTCTCAGCTCCACCAACAATGCATTAGAATTCCAATCTTTCCACATCCTCTCCAGCACTTCCTGTTTTGTCATCTTAGCCAATCTGACTGGTGAGATGTGGTACTTCAAAGTTGTTCTGATTTGCATTTCTTGAATCAATAGTGATTTAGAGCATTTTTCCATATGCTTAAAGATATCTTTAATTTCTGCCTCTGAAAATTTCCTGTTCATATCCTTTGCCCAATTATCAATTGGGGAATGACTTGTATTCTTATAAATTTTACTTAATTCCTTGTATATTTTAGAAATGAGGCCTTTATCAGAGACACTGGTTGTAAATATTCTTTTCCAGTTTCCCACCTCCCTCCTAATCTTGGTTACATTGGCTTTGTTTGTACAGAAACTTTTCAATTTGATGTAATCAAGATTATCCATTTTGCATTTTATAAAGCTCTCCAATTCTTCTTTGATCATAAAGTCTTCCCTTCTCCATAAATCTGATAGGTAAACTTACAAACTTACTTTTTAAAATTCATAATTCTGTCATATGTTAATGGATACTCCTCACATTGATGTAGATTGAACAACCTTTAGCCCTTCAGTAGATACATAGATATCAAGAGTAACTATAGATAATATGTACATACATATATAGACATACACACATATGTGTGTATTTACATATATATACATATAGATATACATATAGATATATTATCACCTGATGGCTAATCTTTTAGTGATTAACTGTTCAGAACTTGGGTAGGCTGATTGTGTACTTAAACCATACATACATAGTTTATCATTGGCTTCAAAGCCTTTCCAACTTAGTAGGAACTGCCCAAGCTTCAACTCCTCTGGCCTACTCTTGAGAACTCAGGTTTACCTCTGCACCATGGTGAGCCCGTGGGGGAGGTCTTTCTTTAGTGGAGGACAGATTTCACCCATTAAACTTTCAACATTTTGGTTCAACAATTACAAATAAAGTCTTGAATAATTCTTTCTTGGCATTCCTCCCTAAAACAGTAGCTGCAGTTAATTTGATGATGTGGATAATGTGATACTTTTCATTGTACTCATAAATATGTTTATCATCATAAGTACACTATTCCAAAAATACTCTTTACTGTTGCTTATTGGCAGTGCACGAAACCTGGAAGTGAACTCCAGAGGTTCCTTGCAAGCCCATTGACATTGTATACAGCTCTCTCTCTCTCTCTCTCTCTCTCTCTCTCTCTCTCTCTCTCTCTCTCTCTCTCTCTCTCTCTCTCTCTCTCTCTCTCTCTCTCTCTCTCGTGTGTGTGTGTGTGTGTGTGTGTGTGTGTGTGTGTGTGTGTGTGTGTGCCAAAGCTTACATTCAGGCTTTGCCGAAGATCCACCATGACTAACTAAACCAAGAGTTACTGAAAATGAATCTCCAACTTTCAAAATTTTTTAATGTGATAATGGGATTCCAAATTTAAAGGTATACTACTACAGTCTAGTCAATAGGTCTATAAGAATATACTATCAGATGCAATAGACACAAGGAAAAATGATGATGTCCTCCAAACAAAGTAACATTCTTAATACACTAACAAACATTGTAGTTCTTGTAAGTGACTTTCTATTCTTGTTTTCTCATAAGTAGTTGCCTACATGGCACGCACATTGAAACTCAGATTCAGGAATGAAAATCTGAAACCAAGTTATCTACTTTTATATGTTCTGGCACTACCCTGCTTAAAATAATCCAAGAATAAAAATGTGAGCTAAGCTGTTTGCTTTTATAAACACTGAACGTGTCTGTCCTGAAATTCCATTCAACAGTCATTTATTCTCCATGAAGCCACAAATAATTTTGATCTTGAATATTCAGATTTTTAATAATTCAGTAACTGTATTATTGTATATTTAATATTTACCATATGAAAGAATGACTCAAAGTAGACAGAAAATTAACCAGATTGCCTTAAAAAAATGTCTGTCACTATCAAAATTTACATAGAACAAAAAAGAATCTCCAAAGGACATTTTGTTCAAATCTATTGATATTCATAGAAGATAGGAATATTTGGGTTTCATATTATGCTAGAGGTATAGAATAGAGAACCATGAAATCTCAGCATTAGAAAACATTTTAGGGGCCATCTAGCTCAATATCCTGCCTAACATAGATATTCCTTCCATAACATCCCTAACTGGAGCATATCTAGACTTTGCTTCAACACTTCTAGTGATAGAGAGTTAACTTTATGGAAGACCACTCCACATTTGAGCAACTTCAGACTGGATATTAATCATTGTTGGTTGTCCTTTGTTTTCAAAGAGGACCAGAGCCATCACATACTGATGTCTTAACTCCCTGTCGAATTGGATTTAATTGAGGTAGAATTGCACAAAGTCATAAGTCCAGTGAGACTCTCTTCCTGAGTCACTGAAGTCCAGAGGTAGGACAAAAGTCAAGGTGACTGATGATGACTCAGGATGGAGTGGATGACCTTGGCATCTCTGATGCCTGACCAAGCTCTAAGCACTCCACAGTGGCTGCTTCAGCCACCTTCGTAGCTATTGGAACAAATTGCTCTCATCCATCCATTCCATTGTGGAAAGTCTTCACATGCTTGGGGTAGATATCCCCCTAACTCACCAAAGGGCTTGAAGACTGTTGGTTTTCTTTCAATATAGTTTAAGAGAGTGTGCTGCACATGCTACAGCTTCTTGAGTCACAGGTGGGAGTTGGGTGACAGGTGGACACCGAAGGGATGAGCAGCCCTGAGACTGCAAGGGATTTAAGAGCTAAAGGATAGAGTTGAAGTGGTTCACTATTGGGTTGAGATTCAAGAAGGAGAAAAATGTACTTAGGCCATTATTCCTGCTCTGATGAGCTTGTTCTGCAGGGTGAATGAGAGCTTCTAGGTAAACTGGAACACATGAGATATTGATGAGCCAGATAGAAAGCTTGTTTTTGGAGGATTTACAGAAAGGAATAGGAAAGAATTGCACAAGATAACAATGAAGCTGGAAAAGCTAAAGCAAACAGAGTTAAGGGAAAGCTGAAGCTTGAGAAGAGAGAATTAGGACAGTAGAGCACTGGTGGGTGTGTGACAAAAGTATAGGTCATTGGCTTTAAGGAGAGTAAGGAATTTGGAAGTTAGAGGTGTTCTTAGCAAAGTTATACTGACTTTTAGTGCTGTTTCTTTGTCTAAGATCTCACAAATAACCCGTTTAATGTACATTCTAGAATTTTTCAAGGGATCTATGTAAAGTTCTTCCAGGTTTAATTTTTGGAATCTATTTTTTCTGTCATTTGAAAAATGAAATACATGCCAATTTTGAGTACTTAAACCCCTTTCTTCTTCTCCATTATTTCTCCAAGACCACCACCAACAGTTGTATGATCTTTCAGAAACTTTACACATAATTCATCTGAGTCCAAAGACTCAAACTCATAGAATGCATCTAGGTGTTCTTCCAGTAATTTTTCTTCCACCTCAAGTTTCAAATTCCTCTTTACTGTTTGCTTTAGCCCTTCCAATTTAAAACATCATGAGATCTGATAAATTTGTTAAGTATTTCTTCTGTCTCTGTCATCTCTGCCCATCACACCAGCTTTCCCAAACCCATGGATGTATTCCTGACTTATTCTTCTCTCTCTGATCATGGCTATAAAGCTCTTTTTCTGGACCTGAGAACATTTTTTCAGGCAGTACTTGCTACCCATCTTTGTCATTCCTTATCTTCCTCATGGGCCCTTCTCTTTTGCATTACTCTTTGGTTATGTGTTTCTCCCATTTCCAATTAGAGAAAATCCTGACCTAGGTTCCTGGATAAATCTGTGATCTCACTGCTATAGCACACTTGACCAGTACAAATCACAAGCCCTCTACACTTTTGGCATGGTGGGTAAGAGTGTTGGATTCAATGTGAGGAAGATCTGAGTTCAAACCCTACCTCATACATCTACTAACCCAATGTGACTCTGGGCAAGTCATTATTTGGAATATTCAGCCACAATTCCCTTACCTGAAAAAGGGAGATAAGAATGACACCTACTTCCCAAAGTTGTTGTGAGGATCATATGTATATCACTCTGCAAACCTTAAAGCATTATATAAATGTTAGTTAGCTGTGATTTCTCATCCCATACATTGTGCGTGTGTGTGTGTGTTTCTGTAAGTTCTCCAAAAAGAAATCTCCTTAGAGCTTAGAGACCTTTCTCTGGCTTATCTCAAGCTCCAGTTCACCTACAGTCTCATTCTCCCTGCAGAACAAGTACATCAGATGTTGTAAGGTAGCAGAAAGAACATGAGATTTTGGTTTAGAGGACCCTATATCACATTGCATCGACCTCTATGAGATGAACATTTCTGGGCCTCAACTTCTTCATGTAGGCCAGACTAGTTGATCTCTAAATTTCTAGATTACCTTCCATCTCCAATATGCATGCATGCATGTATGTATGCATATACATATATACATCCATGCATGTAAAATATGTGCCTGCCAAAAAGACTATTTTATGGAGATCTCTCATACAGAGTAAGCATTCACCTGGTGGTTAGAAGAACACATTCTCAAGGTCTCTTTTAAGAACTTTGGAATTGATTGTGCAATATGGGAGACACTGTTATAGGACCACTCAGCATGGTGTGCCCACATCAGAGAAAGTGCTGTGCCTTATGAGGAAAGCAGAATTAAAATAGCTCAAAGGAAACACAAGATGTGAAAATCTGGAGAATCCACCCCAAATGTTCACAGAGACTATTTGGGCCTGACCTGTGGTAGAGCATTCTGAGCTGATGTTGGTCTGATCAGCCACAGTCAGACACACTGAAACTTGACTCTAGCTTAATGATGTCATGTCGTTTATCTTTGAGAATGAAGAACAACCAACCAACCAACAACTGTGTATATACATATATGTATATTTAATAGTAAAC
The DNA here is from genome assembly GCA_028646575.1 of Pseudocheirus occidentalis. Lineage (NCBI taxonomy): Eukaryota > Metazoa > Chordata > Mammalia > Diprotodontia > Pseudocheiridae > Pseudocheirus > Pseudocheirus occidentalis. Next base: position 47,734 of record JAQQSW010000275.1, read on the forward strand.
ATTTATAAGATACAACTATATTCCAGGCACTGTTTTAAGCATTTTACAATTATTATTTCTTTTGATTCTCACAACCCTGGGAGATAGTTACTATTATTATTCCAATTTTTATAGTTGAGGAAACTGAGGCAACCAAAGGTCAAGTAACTTGCTTAAGGTCACACAGCTAATGTCTGAAGCCAGATTTGAACTCAAATCTGTGTGACTCCAAGCCCAGCCCTCTATTTACCGTTTCACCTATGTACGTAGTTATTTGGATGTTGTAGCTCCCATTAAAATGTGAGCTTGAGGGGGACCGTGTGTCTATTTGTATAGACTATGTGTCTATGTGTGGGGTGGGAAAGGTGTTAATTTTCTTTGTATCCTCAGGCCTTGGTACAGTGTCTAGCACAAGTGTTTAATAAATGCTAGTTGATTGACCAACTTACCTTTGGTCTATAAATAGGCAATTTTTCTATTAGTTTGTCTTTTGGGAACCATACTTTTACACCCTTTTTCTGGTGTGTGTGTGTGTGTGTGTGTGTGTGTCTGTCTGTCTGTCTGTGTCTGTGTCTGTGTTTCTGTGTCTGTGTGTGTGCATGTGCATGTGTATGTGTGTGAAGAAGCAACATGTTATAGTGAAAAAAGTATAAACTGAGAATTCTTGGGTCCTACAAAACTCCATGTTTTTCTTTCCTTATTTTGGTGACTCCTAGGGCCATTTGCCTGTTCCCATTTCTACCTCTGCCCTTTCTGTCTCTTTCTTTGACAGCCAGCACCTGTCTCCATGCACTATATAAAACACTCCTGTTTCTCTTGTCTGCTCCTCCTCCACATCAAACACCTCTATGCATACTTGTCTCGTTTCCAGACTGCATCAAATATCTTTCCACTGTGTTTATTATGGAATATGTGTTCTACCAACATGAAAGACATTTGCTATTCCAAATGACCTTTACTTCTTAAATGTATTGAGTACCTTCTAATAGAAACCTGTCCTTTCAAGAATTTCCCCTATTTGAGGTACTTGTACCTACTAAATTTACTCTCCTGAATCACTTGTCTTCTTCACATGCTTAACTATATTTCTTATAGAGAGAAACCACTTCTCAATTTCTGTCATTGTTGGCTGGACCACAATTGTTCACTACCAAACTAACTCTTGTTTTAAACATGATTTAGACATTAATTCCAATTGATATTATAAAACTTACATTTAGCAAAATTAAGAAAAATCCAAATTCTACTTTTTTGTTGTTGGAATGAGTATGCCCCAAACTACCAATGGTTTGTTCCTATTTTGTAAAAACAGACATCTTGATTTGTCTTGATGAGTGGTCTAGCTCTAGGAATCTGAAGAAAGAAATAGAACCAGGATATCCTTGGACTTATAGAGTGTCCTTTCCTCTAAGAGGCTGATAATAATTCTATTTTCCTTTGTGTGAATGTGTGGAAATGTTTTGTTAGGGCAGCAGCCCTAAAGGTAGAAATAATCCTAAGATTAGATTTGAAATATTGATGAATATGGAATTATAACCAAACAGAAATCAACTACTCCATCTTCATTGGAACTGTCTTCCCTTGTTTTTTTGTTTTGTTTTGTTTTGTTTTTACTGGGGACTCCACACAACATTCTTTCCAGCTTCCTACTGTTCTGATGAACAACTTCTTTATCTCCTTCCCTCCTCCTCTTTCTTCCTTCCCCTAAATATAGGTTCTCCCTTTGTTTTTGTTTTCATATCTCTTTTCTCTACCCATGGACAAAGTCATCCTTCACAGCTTCAGTCATTATCAGTTCAGATGACTCTGAAACCCATATTTCTAGATATGACTACTTCTCTTTGCACCTACACTTAAAACTGCCAAATGAACCTCTCCATGTAGATAGCCTGCTACTGCTTCAAATCTGATGTGTCCAAAGTTGGACTCCTCTTTGTCTCAAATCTGGCCTTCCTCTGAATTTCTCTCTCCTTATTGATAGCCCGACACTGTTCTCTATCATCCATGACAGAAATATTTGACTCCTCCTTCCACCTTACCCCTAACAGTCAATTATATTCTATTGATTAAAAATAAATCAAGCTCTCAGGCATCTTCTCCTTTACTTCTTATTTAAATAACACAAGTTCAAGCCCTTATTAATCTCTTATTTATGCTACTTCATTATCTTCTGACTGGTTGCCTAAGCATTGTATATACCATGATTAGAATAATCTGAATACACACATCAGACTACATCATTCCCTTACTAAAAAACTCTGCAAAGGCTCCCCGTTACCCACTAAATAAGGTCCACCTGCTTATCATATCATTCAAGGCCTTTTTTTTAATGTGGCTTGAGATTGCCTTTCCAAGCTTATCTCATATTATTCTCCTTTACTACTCTAAGTTTCAACCTAGCTACACTGTTCCCAATTTCCTTCCCCCCCTAACCCCCATCTCTCTGCCTTAAGTCACACTGACTCTCATGCTTGAAATGGATTAGCTCCCATCTCTGCCTGTGGAAATTCTTTCCATCCTATAGAATCCAGGTTGTGTGCTACTCCTTTCATGAACCCTTACCTGGTTCCCCAACTTCCTCTCTACGTTGATCACATTTGACTTTATTATAACTTGGTACCTACTTCACAACTCTATTAGAGTGTAACAAGCTCCTTGAAATTAAGGACTACATATACTTTTAAATATCCAGAACCCAACACAAGTAGATATGTACTTAATGTATGTTTGTTAGACAGTTCTGGGGTCATATTTAGTAAGGACATTGAGAAAGAAGTAAATGTCAAAGAAAGAACAATCAGGGTGGGTCAGAACCTAAAGAACATGATATCTGAAGACCTGTTCAAGGAACTGGGGACTCTAATCATGGAAAAGAGCTTTAGGAGAGACATAATGGCAGTGCTCAAGTACTGAAAGGTTATTACATGGAAGAATTATAAGAACTGTTTTATTTGCTTCCAGAAGATAGAACTATGGACAAACTGTAAAAGTATTATTGTTGTTGTTTGTTTTTTAAAGCACATTTAGGCCTTAAATACTGAAGTTTTCAAAAAGTAGAATAGGTCTGGAGGTAATAGGCTTTACCTTACTAAAGATCTTCAAAGGCCAAAGGAAATTCTTTTGAAATCTGGTTGATCCATTCAACAACTGAAATTCTGATTCTGTGAATGAGTGAATGCATAAATAGTACATTACCTAACTTGGACAGATCCTCTAGAAACAGTCATTTCAAGGTAAATTTAGATGGAACTTAATGAAAAGAGAAAGAATAAGAATGAGTAATCTCAAAGTTGTTTTGATTTGCATTTTTCAAATCAATAGTGATTTAGAGCAGTTTTTCATATGCTTATAGATATCTTTAATTTCTACCTCTGAAAATTGCCTGTTCATGTCCTTTGACCATTTATCAATTGAGGAATGACTTGTATTCTTATACATTTTACTTAATTCCCTGTATATTTCAGAAATGAGGCCTTTAACAGAGACACTGGTTGTAAAAATTCTTTCCCAATTTCCCACTTCCCTCTTAATCTTGGTTACATTGTTTGTACAGAAACTTTTCAATTTCATGTAATCAAGATTATCCATTTTGCATTTTATAATGCTCTCCAACTCTTTGGTCATAAAGTCTTCCCTACTCCATAAATCTGACAAGTAAACTATTCCTGGCTTCCCCAGATTACTTACAGTATCAGCCTTTATACCTAGATAGTGCACCCATTTAGACTCACTTTGGTGTATGGTGTTAGATGATAGTCTATGCCCAGTTTCTGCCATACTATATTCCAATTTTCCAAGCAGTTTTTGTCAAATAGTGCATTCTTATACCCAAAACAGGGGTCTTTGGGCTTATCAAACAGTATATTACCATAATCTTTGACTACTGAGTCTTTTGTACCCAATCTATTCCATTGATGCACTAGTCTATTCCTCAGCCAGTACCAGGCAGTTTTGAGGACTGCTGCTTTATAATAGAGATTAAAATCTGGTATGGTTAGGCCACCTTCCCTAGCATTTTTTTTCGTTAATTGTCTTGATATTCTGGACCTTTTGTTCTTCCAAATGAATTTTGTCACTATTTTTTCTAGCTCTAAAAAGTTATTTTTGGTAGATTTATTGGTATATCACTAAATACGTAATTTAATTTAGGTAAAATTGTCATTTTTATTATATTAGCTCAACCCAGCCACGAGCAATTGATGTACCACATCTCACAAGTCAGATTGGCTAAGATGACAAAACAGGAAAGTGACAAATGCTGGAGAGGATATGGAAAAATTGGAACACTAATGCATTGTTGGTAGAACTGTGAACTGATACAACCATTCTGGAGAGCAATCTGGAACTCTGCCCAAAAGGCTATAAATAATTGCATGCCCTTTGACCTAGTAATACCACTTTGGGGGTTTTATCCCAAAGAGATCATAGAAGTGGGAGGAAGACCCATATGTACAAAAATGTTTATTGTAGCTCTCTTTGTGGTGGCAAAAAACTGGAAATTAAGGAAATGCCCATCAATTGGGTAATGGCTAAACAAGTTGTGGTATATGAATGGAATGTAATACTATTGTGCTATAAGAAATGGGGAGGAGACAGTCTTCATATTTACCTGGAGAGGCTTATACAAATTGATGCTAAGCGAGAAGAGCAGAACCAGGAAAAATTCATACACAATCACAGATACATTGTATGTGTGATGACCAGCCTTGATAAATTGGACTCTTCTCAGCAACACACAGTTATAAGACAACTCTACAAGTCTCAGGATGGAAGGAGATATCTACATTCAGAGAAAGATCTAGAAAGAAGAGAGTTTAAATGGAGATTGAAGCAATACATGCTGTCATTCTTTTCTGTGTTTGATTTTTGTTTCTCTTTTCTCATTGTTCACTCCATTGGCTACAACACCTATACAACCAGATTATTGTACAATGCGAAAGTATTTGCAGATCCTATACTTGATTGCATGCAGCCATGGGTGGGTGGGGAGTACAGTGAGGGGGAAAAAATTTGAAACTCAAGGGATTGTGGAACTGAATCTTGTAAGCTACAAGTAAATAAACAAATCAATTTTTAAAAAAGAATGAGTAATCTCCCCCCAAAATGTAGAATCAGTTTTGTACATGAACCTCATTTTAGAAAAAAAAAATCTCTCCTTGACATTTTTATTACAGTATCACTTAAAATCCTTTTGGAAACTAAGACAGAAAAATGTAGCAAATTAGCAAGTAGGCGGGTAACAAGCTGGTGACAATGCAAGATAGGCGTGTACTATTTCATCAACAATTTAGTGTGATGTGTCCTGGTGGAGGGTGACTCCCTAACTATGAGGTGACAATATGCAGTTATTCAACTGTTGTTTGGTCTGATTACCTTAGATGGCTGGAGGCAGAGAAAATAGTTAGGTTTATACTCAATAGCTACAAACAATATATTTTAACCCCTACCAGAGAGGTATGGAGCCCTGATTGGAGAAAACAGCCACACTGTCAACTGCTTGGATAAGAATATATGCAGATTATTGTGGTTGCTTTGGAACATTAAGTTTTAAGGATGACATTGATGAGCCTGAAAAGTATTGAATAGGGGTTTGTACATGGATACTATAAATTTCTTTGTTTCTAATATACATTTTGAAAAGTATATTGCAATATAATTGGTTTATTTTTTAATCCGATATGTTTCATCTTATGCATTTAAAAACATTCTTCTGAGAAGAGGTCCATAGGCATCATCAGACTTCCAAAAGGGACCATTTCACACACACACACACACACACACACACACACACACACACACACACACACACACACACTTGAAGAATTCTTTAGCTAATGGAAGGCAAAGTGAATGGCTTGGAGTTAATGCCATATGTGGTTCATTTGAAGAATCAGTGAGTATTTAGCCTGGAGAAGAAAAGACAGAAGGGGTATAATAAGTATCTTCAGAGATTCTTAGAGCTGCTTTGTAGAAGAAGAATTAGATTCATTCTGCTTAGCCCTAGAGTGCAAAACTAGAACTAATTAGTAAAAATTACAAGAAGGTAATAGATAATAGAAGGAACATTTTTTATTATACTCAGAAATATCCCAAAGCGGCATTAGTTGTTTCAAGAGATTTAGGACTCCCCCTCACTAGATGTCTTGGAATAAAGTCACGTGAACATTGTAGGAGGAGCATTATAGATGAGATTCCTGTAGAGGCACAAGTTGTTCTGTCTCTGAGATATGGGGACCTCTCAGATCTCACAATTCTGAGGTTCTGTGTGATTCTTGGATCTCACAAATCTATGCCATGGATAGAAAGAGGATTAGGCAAAACAGGGTGTGGTTTTAAAAAAATAAATAATCACACCTGGAAAAACAGCTGTAAATTCCTGTTCTACTAACAATAGTGCTATTATCTAGGTAGGAATAGTCAGCGTTTAGATAACATTTTAAGCTTTGTTAAACACTATAGATATTTCATCTCATTTCATCTTCACAACAACCCTGAGAAACACATGAACTTATTATCACAATTTTATAGACAAGGAAAGTGAGACTGAAGAAGGTTAAATAATTGTCCAGGGTTGCACAAGTAGTCAACATCTGAAGAGAGTTTTGAACTCAGATCTCTTTGACTCCCAAGTCCAGTCCATTTACACATCGTGCCACCTAGCTGCCTCTGTCTTTACAGATGAAGGATTCCCTTACCAGCATTAACAGCAAACACCCTAGCATACCTAGGATAGCTGCTAGCACAGGTTCTTTGATCTGCTTTTCTAAAGGAAAGCAACTCAAAAAGAGTTAACAATCTTACTTTAATCACACATACATGCATAAATATATTTAATTTACTTAGTTGAAGGGGAAAAGTCAGCACCCTGAACTTCAGAGAAAATACAAACAGAAATTACAAGCAGACAAAAAATACAGAGAAAATAGAACAACTCAACAAACCAAAAGATAGGGCTTCTAGCTATCTAATCATTATATACATACATAGATAGTTACAAGAGAGAGAAATACTAACATCTGGGTTTTCAAAGTAGGGAGAGAGGGGTCAGGTTCAATAGCTACCCAGAGTCTCATCTGGACAAATCACACAACTCTTCCCATAAGTGAGCCCCAAAGCAAAACCTCACCCTTCTTTGGGGTCAGAAGACATCACAACCTTCATTACCCACTGCCTAATTACAAAGTAACAAAAGATGTGGACCTTCCTAAAAAACAAGCCTCCCCCCAATCAAGCTTCTTTTGTTGGGCTCCAAGTGAGGCCCATTAAGGGACAGGGAAAATCTTCAAATTCCGTTATCATTGCCCCAGTGAATCATGGTTCCCACCAGATAACTGAGATATTACGCAGTAATACACTGCACACAAAACTGAAACTAAATAAAAGAAAATTGTGCAAACATTTGAAATTAAATAGCTCTTTCAATTTTCAAGTTTTGTGCATGTTCCTTGACATTAGATGCATGTATTGAGATTACAGTCAGTGGGATTTTTTTTTATCTTTGTACCCCCAACATTTGTTACTGTGAACTCTACATAATGGGAGCTTAAAAGATGTTAGTTGACTTAAGTGAAGCACTGAGAGGGCCACATGCTTATTCATAGGTTTGGAAGTAACCCCAGTGTCACATATAATAAGAACAGTGTTTCTAGTGAATTACCCACTTTGGGATATCCGTAGTAGCCAAAAGTGGGTCACTGTTAGCAGTAGGGTAAGATAGGTTGCTGATTTGGAGGATATTTGGGATATTGGCTCAAGTGTCTGAAGTCAGAAACATAGAAGAAGAAAGAGAGGGAAAGTGTAATATTTTAAAATGTGTGATGTTAAAGAATGTAGGTCTCAAATGTCTCAATTTCCCCCAAATTCTCAACATTATATATTTTTTATAAAGGCATTCCCTACCAAAGAACAGAGATAGTGTACTGTAAAAGAGAGAGTGTAATCTTGGAATAGAGGAATCCTGGGTTCAAATCCTGCCTATGGCACCTATTAGATGTGTTATTTTGGATGTCACTTAACATTTCTGATCCTCAGTTTCCTCCACTGTAAAATGGGGATAATTATATCTGTACTACATAGCTCACAAGGTTGTTGTGAAAATCCAATAGGTCTATGTATGTAAAGCATTTTACAAACTTTAACATGCTACTTAAATGTCAACTATTGGACTTATTTTGGCTATTAAAAATACTTGACACAAGATTTGGGGATTATCTGGTGTGAAACCCTGTAGCACTCAAGAATCACGCAGGAATACTGGTTGGGATATGTAAGGAGTGGTACAATATAGGATCCCATGAAGTTTTAACTTAAAGTCCTTTAAAAAACATTTCTGGTTATCAGCCTGAAAAGTTATCTTTACAAATTCATTAATATGCCTCTTGACCATGTAGCTAAAGCTCTTCACAATTTATTTGGAATCAGACCTACTTCTGTTACCTCAGCTCAGTGATGGCCACTCAGCTGAAATTATAGAGGTGTATCCTGAGACAAGCGGAATGGTCAGTATTCTTTTGAAACTCAGCTCCCTGCCACACCTCTCTTCCAGCTGCCATGAAATCAGAGTTTCATTTATAGACCTTACACATAGTTGAAAGCACTCAGGCTTACCATTCTTTGTTTTACTCCCAGAAACATTCACTTAGCTGGAAATTCAGATATACTCCATTTCCTGATCACTTTTTTAAGATGGAAAAATTCCATTTTGCTCCCAGGATTCCTTTTGTCTGTCTTATGTTTAACTAGAGAGAGCTTAGACTTGTGTTGTTTTACAGAAGAAAAAAAAAAGCATCCACATTTCTATCCTGCTAACTGAAGATTTATTTCCCAGCAACTTCTCTCAAAACCTAGAAAGGACAAGAAAAGATGTTTGATTTGAAATCCTATTAAATACTCCACAATTCAAGTTCTGAGAAACACTGCTAGGTGTGTGCATTTTTTTAAGCCAGAGCAAGACCCTTTGTAAAAATAATAGGTTAAGGACACAAAGAGGTATATGGACTAAGAATCCAAAAAAGTCATTAACTTATATTTGGTCCATTCTGAGTTTAAATAGTTTGTTCTTTTGTATAAGGTTTGATATTTCTTGTACTAAACTGCAAATTTTCTGTCTAGTTCTTTCTTCCGTAGCTCTCATTTCCATTTTTCCCCTATAGGACTCCCATTTCACTTATAAAAACATCTTAACTCTTAAGAAAATAAAATTCTTGCTTCTAGTTGAGCTTCTGCCCAAGCTGTTTTTCTTTGAGTGTTTGCTTATTTGGGGAGTAGTTTTCTTTTTCTGGGTGTGTATCTCAAACATCACCAAAAGGCTTTTTATGCTAGGATTCTTTTTAGTTGTTTGCTCATTCTTTATCATACTTTTTGATTTTGAACTTGATGTTTAGGCCAGGCTCAGTCCACCTCTTCAGGGAATTTCTAAGCCAGTCTCATTACTGCTTTATAGGGGTATTGAATATTGATTTTTTTTCCCCCAGGAATTTAGGGACAGCTCAGTTGGGGACCTGCAAGTGTTCAATGCTCCCAAAGTGGTCTTATCCAAAGCAAAATCTAGTTTCTACCTTCCTTATGTGAGATTTTCAAATTCCTGACCTGGGCTCGGTGCTGAACAGCTAAACTATGGGCTTCCCCCTAGTTGGAGTTCCTATAGACTACTCCTGGACTCAGTCACTATCAGCCAACTGGAAACTTGTGATTCAGAGAGACAGAAGCTCCCTTTTGATCTGAGATTCCTTCCCTGGTTATTCCACTGCAGGTTTCAGACTGGACTAGAGACTAAAAC
>JAQQSW010000276.1:0-24067 GCA_028646575.1 Pseudocheirus occidentalis
CAATGGACAGAGTTCTGGGAATTCACACCTTTTCACCAATGGACAGAGTTCTATACTTAACACTAGGTTACTAGGATCTACTTAACATCTGATCAAACAAATTAATTACCATTACAAGGGGGTACAAATTGAGATTGGTCTTAAGGGACTGATTGGACTTTAATAAATGGAGAGAAAGAAGAAGAGCATTTTTGGAATGTTAAGAGTAACAACTTAGAGGTAACAATGCACATATTTTGAGAAGTAAAGAAATGAACACTATGGCTGAAATGGAAGATCCATGTAGGTATGTAACAAAAGAAAGCTTGTAGAGGTATAATGGTAATGGGAACTTGAACATCTTCCCTGCCCCTTAATAAGCCTGAGGAAATTTGAAGATCTTCTCTGCCCCCTAATAGGCTGAATGTGATCATATGGAGCCTGTGGTGGGAGCAACTTGCTGAAGGTGGAGCAGAGCCCACAGGAAGCCGTGTGGGAGTCACAGCAGTCAGATGAGAGAGAGAAGATGCACCCAGGGACTCAAGTAGGCCTGTGTTTGTCCCCTGCTGTGACACTTAGGCTTGTGAGTGTTTGTGGGAAGGCTAAAGTATGATGTGACTCTGCTGTGTTGTGGTTTATTAACTTCTATGTTGCTATGATGAAGTTGGTTTTCTGGCTTTGAGATTTGGTTTTCTGATGTCTGAATAAATGTTTTGCTTCTGTTTTCTATGAGGAGAGCCTGCTATATTTTTCAATTGAGAACTATGCAGGCATATTTACAGTCACCATCCATGCTGTGAATATTGCATTGGTACTACGAGAGGTCAACCGGAAAAAGGTTGTAGAGGAGCTAAATTTCTAGGCCAAGAATTCCCAAATATATTTTAGACTTGGAGAGTTAACGTAGCTCCAGTCAAACAAATTAAAAGTCTCACTGTTCACTCTGTCTCCAGCCTTCACATCTCTCTAATCTATAGTGCTCATGACTATCTCATTAATCATTCTAAAATATCATTCAACTGAATAAGTATCTATTACATGACTGGTATGTACCAGACACTCTCCTAGGCATTGGGAATACAGAGACAATAACCACACAGTCTCTTACTAGTCCCCTCTTCCAAAATAAGAAAAACAAAACACTGTTTCCATATTGAAAAAACAGAGAAAAGTATAAACCTAAGTAAATAGTTATTTCCTGCAGCTTCTCATCATGGTTTGAACTATACATATCAAAGTGGAATGGACAGTTATCTGTGATGCTAAATTTTTAAGGAATTAAAAGACACACTCCTGTGTCTTTTTTCTTCTAGTTTTTCTTCTTCTAGTTTTCCAGCATGTTTGAAATTTTATCATGGATTCATCAGTAATCACATTTTGAGAACTTGCCATGGGCCATAGGCCAATAGATTATGAACTCCTTGGGGGGGAAAAGGGGAGGACTGTCATTTACCTCTTTTTTGTATCCCTGGTGTTTTGCATAGTGCCTAACAAGCGTACTTAATAAATATTTATCGACTGATTGATAAGTACTAATAACTAATTACCTTTATCAGACATAGTCAACTGCTCTCTAAAGGCTAGTAGAGTGCCTTTAAAGATGGACATCTCATTTAGACAGGTATTTTTAATTAAGATGCCACATTTCACAGGATATGTACAGAATGTCACATACCCTTGCATTTTAATATGACTTTTGTAAAGTGTATAGTTATAAATAGTGTGCCACATAAGCAATAACATTGTTACATAGAAATAGCAACTTACCACAAAGGACAAAGATTAGTGAAAAGTTTGGTGTTTCAATTTAGTACTTAGTTGTTTGGTTTTTTTTTAAAGAATTGCTAGTTATTTTACTAAAACACATTACACTATTTTAGCTACTTGCAGCATCCCTTTTAAATCCAATAAACTCTGAATTTTTAGTAACCTGCAGACTTGGGTATCCCGTTAAATGCTGAGTGGCTGCATATTATGTGCACTTTAGGCTGTATATCATTAGATATCCAACGGGAAGTACTGCTTACAGAATTTCAATTTGCACTAGCAAGGTTCAAAGAATTGTTCCGCTAATACAGAGCATATATCGAAACATAGACACACTGGAGGATGTTCAGCTGAGGATCACTAGGATCATGATGGGACTTGAAATGTCACATGAAGAACTTTGAAAGTGTTAAATCTGCAGAAGAGAAGATAAAAGGACATCGTTTGTATTAAAATATCTGTATAGGTAACATATAGATTAGAGACTATGTATTCTACCACTATTAATAATTATTATCAGTGATAATTGTTTGTCCATTCTTGAAGCTGACCAAAATGGCATCACTATGTTGGGGTGAAGGTACAGTGTGTCCAACTGTGGCTGATCAGACCAATATGAACTCAAAAAAAAAAAGACTCTACCACAAATCGGGCACAAATAGTCCACATGAACATTGTGAGTGAAAATGTCTCTGAATTTGGGTGTCTCCCATTTCTTTTGCAATTCTGCTTTGCTCATAGAGCACAGTGCCATCTTTGATGTGTGCACTCCCTACTGGGCAGTCCTGTGCCAGTGTCTCCCATGTCTCATAGTCAATTCCAAAATTCTTCAGAGAGACCTTCAAAGTGTCCTTGTATCACTTCTTCTAAACTCCATGTGAGTGCCTGTCTTTTGTGAGTTCTCCACAAAATAGTTTTTTTTCAGGAAACAAACAATTTGGCATTCAAACAACATAGCCAGACCATCAGAGTTGCTCTCTCTGCAACAGAGTTTGAATACATGGCAGTTAAGCTAAAGAAAAGACCTCAGTGACTGGTACTTTACCCTGCCAGGTGATCTTCAGAATCTTCCTAAAACAATCCACATGGAAACAATTCAGTTTCCTGGCATGGTTCTGGTAGACTGTCCAGGTTTCACAAGTATACAACAATGAGGTCAGTACAATGGTTCTGCAGACCTTCAGTCTAATACCTCTTTTCTCCAACATTGAACAAACTCTGGTAACGTATACTTCAATTTCATCATCTATGTGTAAGTACCTAGAAAATGTATCACCAAGGTAAGTGAACTTATCCACAGCATTCAAAATTTCCTCATTTGCTATAACCAGTGGTTCCAAATATGGATGGTGTGATTCCAGGCTAGTGAAGACTTCTGTTTTCTTGGTGTTAATTGTTAGGTAAAAATTAGAACAAGAAATAGAGAATTAATCCATGTTTGCATCTCAATTTCAGGGGCTACATTGAGTGCACAATCATCTGCAAACAAAAAGTCCCAAACCAACTCTCCCTCTACTTTAGTCTTGGCTTGCAATCTAAATAACAATAACAATAATTATAATTATAATAATACCATCTGGGTTTACAAGATAGAGAACCAGGCTGAGCATCAGAAAGACCTAAGTATTAAGCCAAACCTTTGACTCACAATGGCTATGTGACTCTAGGCAATCAACTTAACCTCTCAGTACCTCAGACAACTATTTAGTTCTTTAAGCTGAACAGTTGCCAATAAGAAGAGGAAATTTCCTCACTCAAAGTTTCTGACACCTCAGTCAAACAGGAAGCATTTAAGTAATTCATCTGTGTCATTCACTGTGAATACAAAGCAAGGCAAGAAATTGTCTCTGAATCACACACAGGTCCAGTCCAAAAAAATCTGACACATACAGAGCTCTATGATTTGTAAACATTACATGCATTGTCATCTGATCTTCACCTATCCTGTAATCCTATCCTGTTATCCCTCCATTTTACAGATGAAGAAAGTGAGTCTAAGGGAAATAAAGCTGCTTGAATTGGAATAACATGTGGCAGCCTTAGAACTCAAAAAGCAGAACTAGGACTAATAAATAGAAATGTTAATAGGGGGAAGATTTTATCTTTATTATAAGAATGAATTTTCTAGAAATCTGGCTTGCCCAAAATTAGAACAGACTGCTTTCAAAGCAGTTAACTTTTGATTACAGGAAGTATTCAAGCAGGGGCTGGGGGACCAACTGTCAAAAATATTACAGAAAGATTCCTGAATTGTGTTTAAGGCTGGACTAAATAACCTCTTTTAGGCTCCCTTTGACCGTCAAATTCTATAATTCCAAGATGAAGGCATAGGTAGACTAGTTTGATTGCAAATATGTATTTTTCCCTTGCTCATTTGTTTTTTCAGTTAAAAAAAAGCCATACAAATTAGGTAAATGAATGTACTTGCTTCTTTATCCTTAAAAGGTGACCTTTTTGTCAACATTTCAACACAATGCAGCCAAACAGTTACCAACAGTTCAAGCATTATTTTTATTTCCTTCTCCTGAGGTTGGGACTTTCTAAAATGCTACGTCTGACTTTAGCTAAATGATTGATCCCAGCTAATTACAAGATGCTCTTGTACTATACAGTAGCATGCTATTAAACATGGCAGATTGGCAGGAACCTTTAAAGCACCTCTGTACTAAGCACAACTTTGGAGAAGGGCGACCTCAGATGTTGAAGTCCTTCAAGTTTCTTTGCTTGCCTGTGGAGTGATTTGTGTGAACCACACATAGAAGAAAAGGCTTCTAGATTGCACTGAAAGAAATATAAAAGTATACATAAATATATTGTGTAGTCATCACACACAAACTATTTCTTGTCTAGAATTCACCATTAATTTAAGCGAACTTTATAGCATTTGCATGGTATTGCATAATTTATATTTAGTATTTCAGTAGAATATATCCTCCTCAGGGCAGGATCTATATCACTTCAGTACCTGTATCTCCAGCACCTATCACTGTACTTGCCGTGTAGCAGGTACATAAGAAGTCTTTATTAATTATTTTTAAATAATGTCAATTAAAAATAAGCGGGTTTGCTTATGTGCTTATTGAAAGCGCCTAAGACTGTCATCATATAAAACATTCAAAATGACCAACACTTCTCACAAAACTGGACAAAATACTGTCAAAAGCTTCCAACAGTTTAGGCATTTGCTAATAGTTTATGTAATATGTTATAAAAGCAAGCCACAATTAAATAATTTTGGCATAAGAATAAGAGAAAAACTAGCACTGTCAATAAAATTATTTTTCCATTGAGCAAGCAAAATATATTCATTGAGGAATATTACTGTGTTATTGGCTGGTTGGTTGTTGTCCTTCATTCTGGAAGGGGAAACATTGAAATAAAAACTGAAAACTCTGAAATTTAAATAACCAAACTTGACCTATAGAAGAGGAAAGATATGTGACCTAAAGCCCTTCATGGTGTATTTGGGGGACTACGGATGTGGAATACTACAGAAATATACTGGTTAGTTTTACTAAACTTCTTCCTCTCTTCTTTTTAGATTTTGTTATATTTTATGTTATATTTTTTTAGTCTCTATTACAAGAGATAAATCATTGGGGGTAAGAGAAGAGAGGTATAATTTAGAAGTATAGAAGATAACAAAAACAAAAAGTATTAATAAAATTTATGAAATATTGATTGAATGACTAGCATTGCATCACATTTAAAAACTTTGTATAAGGCATGGTCTCTGCTCTCTAGAAGCCAACATTCTAGTAGAAGGGTTAAGATTACTAATACTACTAATATTAATGATGATGATGGTGATGACACACATTTTTAATACTTCAAAGCTTATAAAATGCCTTACTTATAACACTCCTGTGGAGGAGTCACAATAAATATCATTCTTCTTCTTTAACAGATGAGGAAACTGAGGCTCAGAAAGTTTTAAGTGATTGCCTCAGTGTCACGGGGCTAATCAATGGAAGATGTGAGACATATGGAAATTTTCTGTCAATCTATTACTTCATTCACTACTACTTGACAGTTTTCATGGTATTCATTTTTTTTCATTTTATTTTAGACCTAAATATCAGAACACAAATACAGATTAGAGAAATATACAAAGTAAGAAAAGAAAAAAAATAGACTGCCATGTTCATAGCAGAACATAACACAGGAAAGGATTCAAAATATGCAATGATAAATTTTCATTCCAAGAATGCCTGTATGATAAATACTGCACATTGTGTTGAGAGCTGTTTTTCTTTTCTTTACTTCCTTGTAAGTTTTCTTTTGTTCTCTGCTGTGCACTTTTTACTTTGTTCTTTTTTCACCCTTCCTTCTCCCACCCCTCCCACCCCAGAAGGATATAATTAAGTGCAGACACACACACACACACACACACACACACACACACACATACACCTATACGTATATATACACCTATAGACATACATAGACATGTACTTTCCCTAACAAATTCTACTCCTGATCTTTTTCATGTTTGTGCATACCTCTTGTTTCCTATCTATTCTCACTCCGCTGTTTTACTTCTACCTGCTATTTTGACCTCCTATTACTAAGCTTACCTCCCTCCAAGGATTCCTCCCCAATCCTCCCATTCTAGTAAATATAAACACTCTTCTGTAGCCCCTTATAACCTTTTCCTTCACTCTTTCCTCACTAATGACAATCCAGATTCCTTTGAATCCTCTCCTATGTTATGTTCTGTTATGAACATGGCATGCTATTTTTTTTCTTTTCTTACTTTGTATATTTTTTCCTTTTCTCTGTTCTGTATTTCCCTCATCTTTTCCTCTAACCTTTTCCCTTATCCTCCCATTGCCATTGATCTAAGTATCCTTTCATACCCCACTTTAAGCTATTACCTCACTCTTCCCTCTAGAGAGCTCTTCCTTGTCCCCTCTCCCCTCCCTGTCCCCTTACTGCTTTATTTCTTCTGAATTTAGAAGACTTTCTTACTCTTCCATATATATGCATGTATATATGCACGTGTGTGTATAAACAAAACACTGTATATATGTATATGTATACATACATATGTATATGTGTACATATATATATACATATATATGTATACACACACATTCGCATTATTCCCTCTTAAACCCATTCCCAATAAAAGTAGGTCCCAGAACTACCAGAACTCCTCCCACATCTAATTCTTCTGTATCAGTTCTTCCTCTTGCACCAGATGTGTATAAAGTAATTACTCTTTTTAGCTGTTCTCAAATGATTTTACTTTTTAAAGGCATGTCATATACTCAGGTCTCCGCCAGTCTTTCTTATGAACTACCCAATTACTAATGACAATCTTAGACATATATACATTTTACATAAACAAAAAGTAAACATTCTGTTCTTATTGAATCCCTTGTAATCAGTCTTTGGTATGTACTTTATATTTCTTTTGACTCTTGTATGTCAAATCTTCTATTAAGTTTAGACTTGTTTTTTGTTTGTTTGCTTGTTTTAACAGTCTTGAAGGTCTGACAGTTGAGTTGATCAAACATCTATTTTTTTATTTAGAATTATGCTTAACTTTGCTGGGTATGATATCTGTCAGCCAGAGTCCCAGTTCTTTTGCTCTTTGATATATAGTATTCCAAGACTTGCAGTCCTTTACTGTCTCCACTGCTAGGTCTTGTGTGATTGTAATTGTGGTACTATCATATTTAAATTGATTTTTTTTCTTTTTGATTTTAATATTTTGTCCTTTAAATGGGGAGGTTGGAAATTTGACTATAATATTCCTATGAGTTTTCCTCATAGGATCCTTAAAGTATTGTTTGATGGACTTTTTTCTACTTCTACTTTCCCCCATTGTTCTAATGCTTCAGGACAATTTTCTTTATTTCTTGGTTATTGTGACAAGATTCTTCTTTTGATCATAGCTTTCAGGTAGTTCAAGAATTCTTATGTTTTATCTCCTTGATCTGTTCTTATAAGATGTTTCACTTTCTCTTCTATTTCTTCATTCTTCATATTTTGTTTAATTATTTCTTGATTTCTTATAAATTTGCTTTTCCTTTTGCCCAATTTTGATTTTCAAGGAGTCATTTTCCTCCTTAAAATTCTGGATCTCCTTTTCTAATTAGTTCACTTTCTCTTCATAATCGCCTTGCTTTTTTGGACTAATTTTTTGTAAATTTTTTTCTCTATCTCTCTCATTTTTAAAAGTCTTTTTAAAGTTCTTCTATGAGTTTTACTATACTATTATGTTACTCTGTGATACTCTTTGGGGTAGAAGGGGGCTTCTTTACCTCAATAACCTCCTCTGAAGATGAATCCCAGTCTTTTCTATTCTCATAATAACTTTCTATGGTTGGATTCTGGCTACTTTGCTATGCATTTTTTGCATTAATAGTTTAATTTTTATAATCACCTCTGGCCCTGGGATGTGGGGGATGGTTCCTCCTGCCCCAGATCTTCAGTTATTCCCTTTAACCTGGAACCAAAGCCAAACCTCCAACCTCCTGTAAGTGGCCACAGCCAGGGGTTTTCTACCCCACTGCTTCTTCACTCACTGGATATGGGTTGGTTCCTTCTCTCCCCTGCTGCTTTTCCCAGCATAGCTGGGTCTGGCATTCCTTGTAATCAAAGGTTCCCTTGATTTTCCCTGGCTCAGACACCCAACTCCTCTCACTATCTGGGAGGTAAAAGTGTGTGTGTATGAAGGAAGAAATAAAGGTCTGGTGTCTGGAGCAGAGGCAGCCTCCAAACCCAGTTATCCACAGAGGGTAAAAGTGAGAAAAGGGGCTTAAGGGGGGAGGGGGAATAAAGCTCTGGTGGCTGGAGCAGAGACAGCCTCCAAACCCAGCTATCTACAGGGTTTGTTGCTTGTTTAAGCAGCTTGCTGCTAGTTGTTAGTGAACCCTAGCCTGGAGGTGTTTACTCTTCACAGTCCTAGGATTTTTCTTCTGATCTTCTGGAATTGTCCCAGGAAGACCCCTGTTGTGCCCCATTCTTATTTATTTTTTACAAGCACTTTGTTCGCCCTAAGGTGCTATTTTATCTCTTTTGTGGGGAAAAATCTTGAGAGCTTGGAATTTTCTTACCTACTCTACCATCTTCCCAGAATCCTCTCTCTCACTGTATTTCTCTAAATGATTTCCTAACCAAATATATGAACTATGGCATATGGTTACTTTCCTGCATGTGTGCAGCATTTACAACTTAGAAACATTGATTACAAGCACAGTTTATTTCTAGTATCTGGTAGTTTGCTTTAGTCATTAGAACAAGTCATTCTTCTTGAAAGAGTGAGACTATGCTTCTTCAATTCTGAGGCCATAAAAATTCCTCTCAATCCAAAAATCTTTTTGTATCCTTCTGTTTTTATTACCAAAAAGTTTCAAATACCGTCCAAATCTTTTTTGCTAAAGTCTTGCTTATACTTTGAAGTTAAAGAGGCTGAGGCAGAAAAGAAACCTGGGAATAGCCCTGAGCACCATCTCCACAGTATTTAACTGCATATTTCTGGCTTTATTCTTAGCTACAAAACTGTATTAAATCATCCTGAATGCCATGTTTCCTGAGACATGGTTAATGATCGTTCCCATAGTTTTGATGCCCAGACATGAGTACAGAAACCCACAGTTGCTTTCCTTCTTTTAGAGAACTGTACAATAACAACACAGGCCTATTTCTCTCCGAGGATGCCCTGTCCTTACGCACAGAATGATTTTTGCCAGGCCTTTCTAGTCTAAGACAAACCGGAACTGGCCTTCTGGATATGAGGACAAGAGAATCCTGAGTCCTTGTGTTCTAAGATATGCTCTGTCGTATAAACTATGAAAAGTCCATTTAAATATCTTTTCCTTCCTCAGGTTCTCTGCTTCTAAAAATGAATGGAAATAATATGGGAATGTTAATGGGGAGAGCAAAAAGGAGCTTGGAAAGTAGGGAATTGTTATGGTAGAATAAGCACTAAATTTGGAAGGAGTAAGCTTGGGTTGGACTTCTGGATTCCCCACTTATCATTTGTGTGACTTTAAGCAAGTCATTTTCCCTACCTGGATCTCAGTTTCCTCATCTGTAAAATGAAGTTGTTGGACTTAAAAAAATCTAAGATGCATTCTATTTCTGATATTATGATTTGGGATGACAGTTCTGAATTTTCTCAGTAACCTCAGGCAGCAAAGCACAGTGCTGGGCACATAGGTAGTTCTCAATATTTACTTTCTGACTGGTGATGTTTGAAAAAAATACTGCTTTTACGTATCTGATTCAATGTAGAAATAAACCTGCCACTCTTCAAGGTATAAAAGGAAAACAAGTTCCCTCCATGGCCTCCTGCAAGAGCCTCTGGGAAGCTGTAACCCCTTCACACCTTACTGAAGGAAATGACTTGGTGATATGACACATTAAAAACCAGTTCATGGGAAGCACATCTCCAGAGAATTTAAACTACTGAACTGACAGATATTCTTCCTGCTCACCCCACTCCGATCTCTTCACACTTGCTGGAGGAGAAGGGCAAGGTATTCGAGTATTTTCCCATATTTTATTGATTTGTAAGGGTTTATTTCTTATTCTGGGGAAGTGATTCTGCTCTCTCCTGGTCCCTCTTGGGTCTTTGGTGGGGAATCCTCTTTATGAAAAAGAAGACTATGGGGTGGGAGGTCAGCGAGGGGAAGGAACCTTGCCCTCCTATGAAATGAGATAATGCATGCTTTGCAAAGTTTAAGATACTATATAAATGCTAGCTATCCTCATAGTCAAAATTATCTTAGACATCTCGCAGAGAGGGTTAGTGTCTAAAAGATTTAGAGGCAGCCTCTGAAACACCAGGGTGAAACACTGATGCACGGACCGCCCTGGCACATCTTAATGCAGCTATTGTAGTTGACCGGGAGCCGAGGGACCCAGATCCTCTTAAAACACGAATTAGCATCATCTGCGGGGCAGGTCTGCAGAACATGGTCAGGTTTGCTAAGTTCTCCTAGAACCCTTTTGAAATCTGTAGAGTTGCCAGCAGAGGGCGCCTACCCCGCCACTCAGGTATTCCGGCCCTTGCAGCTCCCGAGATACAGTGTACAATCAAGTTCCCCCACCTGCCTCCAGTGCCTACCTGCCAGCCTGGCTGGGGGAATGTGCTGAGAGCCTGGGTGGGGAGAGTTTACAGATTTTGGACCTGTTTGCTGCAAGTCTTTCTGGTTCCCCTCTCCCAAATCATAGCTGAAAGGTCCCACTGCTAAGAACAAGTGGCCACAAGAACTCAAAGCTTGTGTGGGTGGGTGTGCTTGTGGGCGTGAGCATGTGCGAATGCTTGCGTGCGTGCGTGTGTGTGTGTGTGTGTGTGTGTGTGTATGTGTCCCTTTGGTTTTCCTTTGTTTTTAGTTGTCGTTTTCCTTCCTTTCCAGGAGGAAATGGCCCAAGGGAAACATCAGTGTTGCATCAGATTCTAAGTCCACAGGCTTTCATATAATTAACCCTTGGTCTGAGTCTGTGACTCATATTTCTAACTTTTCCCAGGTCCTTAGGAAAGCAGGCATTCCCTCTGCACTTAACAGCAATGGTGGATCTTTACTGACATCCCTGACACTGCAGTAATTTCCTGGCATACACTCTGAATCAATATAAAATTCAAATACATTTGTGCCACCTGTTGGATTTTGTCACTAATTGCACATAACCAAGGGAAAAAGCTCAGCATTTACCAAGGAGTGGGTTTCTGAAATGTTTCTAGAATTTTGAATGTTTTGAGCACAGATAAAAGACATTTCATTTGAATCTGAGCTGGTTTTTGCCCACTCCACCTTTACATTAGATGAAACTTCCTTCAGAAAGACCAGGTGAAGTGACACAAAGGCTAATTTATTTTAAAGTTGTAATATAATTGAGGTCCAGTACTAGGCTGGAGTGGCATGTTAATTAAATAATCACCCAGACAGGAAAACCACAGTGAATTTTTGGTTCCCAAGAGGGCAGGAAAATTGGATAGATTTTCTAGCTTTAAAATAAATTGAACTCATGTTGATAAAAGATAGTATAACAGAAAGATAGACAGGAAGTGAATATTTGTGCCATAGAACTGGCTTCTTCCCAAAAGTGAAAATAAAAAGTTTTCAAAATGACTTCTGTAGTATTTCCAGGAAATATTTCCAGCCAGGACCATTCAGAAATCAAAAGCAGAAAATCTGAAGAAATAGAGATTTCTAGTCTAAATTGTAATGCTTCTCAAGAAGTGGGAGGAAGGAAACTTTGAAAAAAGCAGCTCATTTTTATATAATATGAACACCTCTCTCTGAGAAGCAGCATGATGCAATAAATAAAGCATCAGACTTGGAACCAGGAATGCCTAGATAAAGTCCCACCTCTCACATTTGTCCTGTGTGACCCTGGACAAGTCATTTAATCTCTCAACACTATCAGCAACTAAGATTATAATTACAAAGAAAGAGCTGACTGGCTTTAGTAGAGAGTGTTTCCTATACCAATAAAATTAGACTTCCAAAATTGTTCCTTCTGTCTATCAATATCTTTTATAGCCTTTGGTTGGGTTTGTACAGACCTTCTAAGGAAAAGAGCAGATCCTGCAGATAGATAGGATTCTAAGGGAGATGTCTACAGGACTGGGATTTGGGAGAATTCTGATAAACTGGAGCTCTTGTCACATAGGCACCTAGAACATGAAGGTTTCTTTGTTTCATTGATAAGTTAAGGCTTTGCAATGGTGATGGAGTCCCTGGGATCCATCTGGCAAGAGAGAGAAAGAGAAAAAGAGAGAGAGACAGAGAGAGAGAGAGAGAGAGAGAGAGAGAGAGAGAGAGACAGAGACAGAGAGACAGAGAGACAGAGAGACAGAGAGACAGAGAGACAGACAGAGAGAGACAGAGAGAGAGAGAGAGAAAGAGAGAGAAAGAGAGACAGAGACAGAGACACACAGAGACAGACAGAAAGAGACAGACAGAGACAGAGACACTGAGACAGACAGAAGGAGACAGAAACAGAGACAAAGAGACTGAGGCAGATTGCTGCCTTTTTTAGGCATAGCTGAAGGCTCCATTCTTTCAGGTACTGTGGAATGATACATTTGTATACCTGAGCATCATCTCTGCAAAGGAAACAAAAATAGAAATGAGAAGGTCTTGTTGCCCAGATGATCCAGAAATGAATAAAAAGCTAGACCTACCAACATATACCAACTTTCTGGTGTCTGGGCTTCAGCTAGGTTCCAACAGCTGAACCCTAAATGTAGCTTATTTCCTTCTGTCCAGAAATAATAGGTCATTCGGTCAATAATATTAATTAGCAGATATTCCCATGCTTTGGATACTACAAATAACTAATTGTCACCAGAGCTCTGATATTCAAAATTAACTAGTGGTTGTTCTGATGACAAATTCTGAAAGGTATTCAATATTTTCAGATGGAAGGGAAAATGTCATGAATAATACAATAACCTAGGTCACCCATTTGGCTTTTGTTTTATGTAACTTTATTACATGCCTTTCCTCTGAGGTCAGACCATCAGAGAATTTTGTATTAGGAAAAACCTATAGAGATTATATAATCCAACCTCCCTTATTTTACAGAGAAGGAACCTGAAGCAAGCAAAGTCTTATAATTAGTTGTTGGGAAGGTCAAGATTCAAATTCAGGGTTCTTGATTCTCTGACCACACCTTGACTAACATTGCACAGATTTGTATCACACAAACAAGCTCAAGTACTTTCTACAGAACTAAGCTGAGTGGGTTAAACAATGCTGTAAAAGGTTATAGAAAGTTAATATTATACAATGGCATAGGACCATAGATTTGGAGAGGAAAGACACCTTCGAAACAGTCTGGTCCACTTGCATTTTAGTGATAAGGAAACTGGACCCAGTAAAGTTATGTGACTTGCTTAGAATCACACAAGAAATGAGGGTCAGTGATGAGAGTTGCACTAAGATCCTTTGGCTCCCTATTTTGTATACTTCCCATTATACCACATTGCACTAAGTATACTTTTTAAAAAATGTTTTCTGCTACCAACTGCTACTAAAGTACTACTCCAATATCTCAAGGCACAGAGATGTTCCTGGGTTTTCAAAAGTTGTGTTCTATGAGAAATGATGAGCCGGGTACTCTCAGAAAAAACTGTAAAGACTTAAATGAACTGATACAAAGTTAAAAGAGCAAAACCAGAAAAACATTATACAGAGCAAAAGCAATATTGTATGATAATCGACTGTGAATGACAGTTATTCTCAGCGATATAATGATCCAGGACAGTTTTGAAGGACTTGTGATAAAAAATGATAACCATCTCCAGAGAAAGAATGGATGGAGTCTGAATTCAGATTAAAGCATATTTTTAAACTCTATTTTCCTCAGGATTGTTTTTAGTCTTTCTTTTTACAACATGACTAATATAGAAATGTTTTGCATGACTGCATATGTATACCCTATATAAAATTAGTTGCCTTCTCAATGAGGGGGGAAGGAAGGGAAGGAGAGAATTTGGAACTCAACATTTGTTTGTTCTGATGAATGTTAAAAATTGTTTTCACATGCAATTAGGGTAAAATAAAATATTATATATATATATATAAAATCATGCCAGTACAGCACAAGTTCTGGAAGGGTCTACCAGATTTGGAAGGCTTTCAATGGGAACCTAGTGCCTGAATATCTGTCTCTTATGTAAGGCCAACCACATGAAGTTCAGATAGGCTGTTTATAATTTCTTTTTCAGGCATAATAACATATAAAGACCATCTGCTGAGCTATGGGTTGGCATCTGTCAATGGAGTGAATATTCATGATGATATCACAGATGCTTGAGGTGTTAAAGTTTCCTGAGGTCTATTTGGTTCAGTAGTTTTAGGAAATATGATGGTTTTGCTCAATTTCAAATCACTTTGTCAGTTGTGGGATGCTATAAATGTTTTGAGCGCTGGGTTAAAAAGACAACAGTTGCTGAATGATAACAGGAAACAAAAAAGGACAAAGTTTTCTTTTTACATTCAGGACTACTACCTACCACAAAGACCAAGAAATAGGGAATCACCAAACAGTACCTTGGCCCAACAAACCAAAGGAAAAGTAAAGGAGTATGAGGACAAGGACTTCAACATATACCTCTAACCCAGGTCATACATTGGAATTTTGTACATATGCAACCTGGAATTAATTATGAGACTCAAAAAATGTAAATTACTAATTTGGTAGGGGTGGAGCCACTTTTTTGTCCAAATGGGCAATAAACCCAAAAGTAATGCTACTTTCAGACATTAGAAGAGGCCTTCTTTACCCAATGAATCAATCACCAGGCATTTATTAAGTTCCTACTATACAAAGATAAAAGTAAAAACAGTCCTTCACCTCAGGGAATGAATTTATATTCTAGTCAACCTAGAAAAGACTGTTTAGGTTATCTGTCTATGAAAGTTTTTAATCCAAAGTTGGGGGGAAAAGCTGATAAAAGCATCTACCAATGTTGGTGTGAATATGAGATAATTTAGTATAGAAGGCTTAAAGATCAGAGTAGAATCTCCAGGTTAAAGCTCACTAAAAAGAAGAAATTAAATTGAAGGTAGATAGAAATGTGGTGCTGATAGGATAAAAGCATTAGTGCTGTTACTTAATGGATCCATGATCTTCTTTGATATGGCTACTAATTCTATTGCTTGAGATTTCAAACCATCCATACTTTCTCCTCCTGTGTGAGTGCTGTTCTCTCATAGATCCATTGCAGGGGTTCTTTCCAACATTATAAGCCTTTCTCTATATCTTCTTATATTTTGTGGGCACTAGTACAACATCAACGCATTTCTCTAGGTCTTTCTTACATTTTATGGATACCCGTGAAATATTCAGATTGTCCTATTAATTCTTATTAATTGGTCCTTATTAATCTTTAATCTTGCCTCTTGATGGGATCACCTTCTTTTCCTATCATACATTTTCTCAGTGGGGTCATTTATGCTCATTTTTTGGACATATTCTACAGCCTACTTGTACCCATCACGCATCTCTTTGTTACGCTGATAGGGTAATCTCTGTAGCACACTACAGGGCCCTCACACTTTTCACTTCTGTATGTAGACTTACTCTATGAGCAGGTTTTCTTTTACCAACTTGTGTTCATACTGTTAGGTCTAGGTTCCCAGAGAGGGACTGCTGCCAATTAATTACACACAAAATCTCAGAGAATCTTAGGGCTAATTCTCTTCAAGGGAAATTTATTCTCTTTACCCACCATTCTAGCTCCCAAGCCGCCACCAATATGATTCTATTTACCCAATTTATTCACTCAAAATAATAATACTTTTATATGTTAAACAACCATTTACTCAGACATGAGGTCTTACATGGTGGATAATAGATGTGATGTCATTCGTTCATTTAAGAATATCTGTACCACATGGAGTTACTTCTCTACTATCAACTTGTCTCTTGGCCCTTACTGCTCCCCAGATGGGTAAATCCTTTTTTATATTTCAATCAAGATAGAATTTACAAGCTCTTTCAACTTAACAAGCATCCTTAATATGATGTTTAGAAAGTATCATCTCTTGATTTCAATGGAAGTTTCCTTCAAGCCAGACAACTGCAAAGCCAATCAAGTCAACTACTTCTGGGCTATACAAAAAAAACCTAAATAACTGTGACCTCACCAGCATGCTCTATCATCTGATCCAAACAGAACTCATAGTCAACAGTTCAGATTAACTCTATGGTCAAGAAAAATGAGCCTAGCTAACTCTCCTTAAATAGCAAAGACTCTGTCTTTTCCCCTTCTGCTTTTCTATTCAAGGAATGAGGACCTAGCAGACAAAGTCTAATGTCAGGTGACGACTCTTGCTGCTAATCTTTTCAAATATTTACTACAAGATACTTTTGCCCACTACCGATTCTTTCTTTTTTTGGAGAATAAACATTTCTATAGGAACTGCTCTGGGCCAGGTATTCTACTAAATGCTTTGAAAACATTTTTTTTGCATTTACTCTTGAAAATAACTGTGAGATAGCTGCTATTATTGTCTCCGTTTTACAATTAGGGAAACTGAGGCAGAGAGGTAAGCATATAAGGCCAGCTTTGAACTTGTTTTTCTGACTCCTGGCCTAGCACTCTACTCGTTGTACAACCTAGTTGCCTCTGTCGGGTTATTCAGTTTTTCCACCTCACTAACGTCAGTCTCCTACACCTACTTCTGTGGCTTAAATGCTTATGGATCTCAGTGACTCATCCTTCACTTAAAAGGTGACAATTCATTCTATTTTCCCAATGAAATCAGCATTCATTTTAAAATCATATATCACTTTAAATATTTATGATTTCTCATTTTTAAATTTTATTGCATTTTCTCTTAAAATGGCTCCATGCAGATTTGCTACAAGAGCATAATAATCAGCTATAAAGTTTTCAACATAGTGTTTCATCTTATTTCTTTGAAATTTTTTATACTCATTTCTTCCAGTTTCTAATAAATAAAAGGTCTTTCTTTGCTGTATTTTAAACCATCAAAACAATCTGCGTACAAATAAGGTATCATTCCATATCTTTCACAAGATGATTTAAGTCTTCATATTTACACTGCAGTTTTTCTGTCCCCAAGTGCTCAAATCTCACCTGAAATCTGCTGTTATTCATAAACATATTTAAACAATTTTTATTAAGCAAACACTATTTTCCTACTCCTTTCAGACATGTGTGCATGTCTATATGAAATCTTTTACCTGAAAAAAGCTAGACGTAGAAATAAACATAGAAGAGGAAAGGAGAAAGATAGATTCCTTTTGATGCTTGAAAGAAGTAGGGGGAAAACTGTACATATAAAATTATATATACCCACATACGCATGTATATATGCATATGTGTATATATCAACAGCAAGCTCTTATATCCTTTAGCAGTTAATGTATGTATTTTCCTTTATACAAAAACATTTTTTCTGCCTTTTAAAGTAATAAATTTTTCCATGTGAAAAAGAATTTAAAAGGACAAAAATCCCCATGGCCCCTCTGGTTCATCTACAACTTTAATTGTTCAAAGATTATGATGTCACAAGACTTAGAAGTATATAGAATCTATGGAAGAACATTTCTGTTTTTTTAAAGGGATGGAGGTAAGAGATTGAACTAGGATGCTGCTTGAGATCATCAAGAACTATGCAAA
Source organism: Pseudocheirus occidentalis (assembly GCA_028646575.1). Lineage (NCBI taxonomy): Eukaryota > Metazoa > Chordata > Mammalia > Diprotodontia > Pseudocheiridae > Pseudocheirus > Pseudocheirus occidentalis. The sequence goes on from JAQQSW010000276.1 coordinate 17,867, forward strand.
TTCCATCCATTCCCATTCCCTTTCTCTGATTCAATTCTGGCTCTGACTCATTGTCCATCTGCAAATATATGTCCTGCTGTACAAGCTCAATTTACTGGCCAGTCAGATGCAGGGTTTATCCCATACAATGGCTATTTTTATCCATCCATTTGCTCTTATGTAGATAATCAGGCTGATAATTTTTGAGTTATCACTAATCCCATGGAAGAGGCCCAGTGATTGATTTCATCAAGACAATATCATTTGGAATCAGAACCATTGGCACCATCTTAAAATCTATAAAAAATCCCTTTTCTATTCCAGTTTTGTTCAGGACATCTCCCATGATAGTGCTGAATATTCTTCCTGAACATGTATCTCCCTATGTTATACTTTGCATTACGTTAATAATCAGAGCGTCAGGGAACAAAGGTATTTTCACAGTTATTTTAGCAAGGAATTTTGTATGATTTTAATATATACATGAGTGATTCTGGACATTACAAATATGATCTCATTTGATCCTCATAACAATCCTGGGAGGTAGGTGGTATTATTTTACAGCTGAAGAAACTGAGGCATGCAGAGGGTAAGTGAATTCCCCACAGTCACACAGCTAGTAAGTGTCTAAGGTCAGATGTGAACTTAGGTTTCTTGATTCCAGGTCCAGCACTCTATTCACTTCACCACCTACATGCCTCTGTCATATGCAGTTCACATACACATGTGAATACATATACATTATAATATACACACATGATAAACATGTCATAAAAAATTATTTAACTATGTTGGGAGAAAGAGGAACGACAAGAAAAGAATAGCATTTCTATTTAGACTGAATGTGAATGCAACAGGAGGAGAAGACACAGAAGACACTGCTGTCATCTGCTCTCTCTCCTGCTCTTATTTTCTCTAACCAGGAAAAAATCCTCAGATTGGAAAGAAAACAGAAGTTGGTTAGAGCAAACTGAAACCCAAATAAATGAGATGCAAAGTAAGTTAGAACATCTGTCCTGCAATAACCACATCCCAAAATGTTGAAAGAACTTGTAGTTGTGATTGATGAACCATTGTCAGTGATCTTTGAGTCATGACAAGCCAGAAAATTATCACGAGGTTAGTAATCAGTCAAGAAGTATTTGTCAAACCCTTACAATATGCCAAGCACTGTGTTAAATACTGAGACAAAGACAGGCAAAAACACTGTCCTTTGCCCTCCTGGAACTCAGATTCTAATGGGGGAGGTGGAGAGGCATGTAAACATGTAAATATCTAAGTACACAAAATATAGAAGACTGAGGTATAGGGATAGATTCAAATGAGAAGAGTTAGCAATGGGTGAGTTGTATAGGGTGAGGCCAGCCAGGGGACTCACGTATAGAATCCTGGGCCTGGAGTCAGGAAGACTCATCTTCCTAAGTTCAAATATGGCCTCAGACTCATACTAACTGTGTGACCCTGGGCAAGTCATTTAACCCTATTTGCCTCAGATTTCTCATCTGCAAAATGATTGTAGCTCTGCTCGGTAGAGTCAAGCAAGGCAAGTCCAATCTGTCTTCCATATGATGATTCTTCAAATGCTTAATACAGATATCACAGTTCCAATTGCCCTATTTTCTACAAGCTATGAATCCAGACTGATCCCAACAAGTTAACAACCTATTCCTTAGATGACATGGTCCCAAAGTTCATAACATCCTGATCACTCTCCTCTGAATAGTCTCCAGCTTATCAGTATCCTTGAAATGTGTTGCCTAGAACAGAACAGAATATTCTGGATGTGACCTGAACAGAGGAAAATGCAATGGGATGATTATCTCTCATGTCCTAGATAAAATGCCTTTCAGAGCAACCAAAGATCACTGTTGCTATTTTTACTGCTATGTCAACTGTTGAGTCACATTAAGCTTGCAATCCACTAAAAGTTCTAGGCCTTTTTCTTACATTCCATTACTATCTATCCATATCTCCCCCAACTTGTCCTTGTGGTTTTGAATTCTTTATATTTATCTCTACTAAATTTAATCTTAGAGAATTCAGTCCATAGCTCAGGTGGCTAGAGTCAAGTCTGTCCACATCCTTTTAATACTAACTCTGTTATCTAACATGTTAGCTATTCCATCAGAGTTAGAGCTCTACACTATTAGGCAATTTGATAAGCATTTCATCTATAAATTCATCCAAATTATTGATTAAAATGTTGAACAGAACAGAGCCAAAGAGCAGTCCCGACAGCACTTTATTAGTGAGTGATCTCTTTTAAAGTTGACATTGAGCCATTAGAACCTATTCTTTGGATATGGTTATTTAACCAGTTCTAAAGCCTCAAAACTCTCTAAATCCTATTATTCAAAAACACAGGATGAATATTATCCTTTCCCTTCCTTTCTTGTGAATTCTAAGATAATGCTATGACTTCCTACTTAGGTTCTCTTCATTTCTGTTTTAGCACTCAGTTGTTTTTTCTTTTCAGCTAACAAATCTAAGAATTAAAGGTGTTCAAAAATGTAATAGGGTGACTTGGAGATAACAGGTTTTCCATCACATAAAATATCAAGGTAGAGGCTTAATGATTTCCTGTTACAGATCTTTAGAAGTAGTTCATTTTGGGGTAGAGGGTGGTCTAATTCACCTCTAAAAATGTTCCAATTCAATGAAAACGAGAGAATTTAATATTTTATTTTTATAGTGTTTACAATACAGAAAAATTATTTAATAACTGTCATTGTCAACCATAATGAGAAATTAAATGTCAAATTTGAATAGAGAAACAATAGTTTAAAATATTCTTTTATAAACTGGACATAGGCCCTAATAACATCTTTGGCAGAGGTGGGGGACTGATAGCCACATACAGTCTTGTAGTGCCTATGGAATGGACAATAGAGAGAGGAATAAATGAGGCATAGTGGTGAAAATCCCATACTGAACAGAACTTGACAGGGAGAGAGGCATATAGGCATTCATGATGAAAGATTTTAAGTAGAAGAGCTGGGGCCATAGTCAGCTTGGGAAAGAAAAAAGGTGAAGGGCCTAAAACTGAAGCCAAGAAACCAAAGGGAGTGAAAACAACTGTGCCCGGAAGGGACCATTTCATACTTTAAAACTTGAGCTATCACCTGTACCAACAGTTGCTCAGATGAACACACTGTGCAAGTTAAGCAAAGGTAACAATGAGAAAATCTGACTTTTGATATAAGTTCAATGTTTTACACATTTGACTTTTTAAAGAAGAAATTTCTTATTGCACTAGAGAAGAGAAACCCTAAGATCATCCAGTAGATGTTAAGATGGGGAAAACCAGGCATAGGGTAACATAGTCACATTTTTGCACACTGGATACACACCATGAATTCACAAAGGATGCATGAGTGTTTGCTTATAAGCAGAAAATAAATGATCACTCTGAATTTATTCAAATTTGAGAAAACATTCTTGAAACAATGGTAGCTAGCCTGATCCTTTTTTCTCTTCCTATATAAAAGCAAAAGGTCAGAGTTGGACTACCACAACGATAATTTGGGTATTGGGCTTTGTGGACTAATAGGAAATGTCTGAGAAGAGTAAAGGCAAGGAGAAAGAGCAAAGTAGCCTAGCAAAGCCTATAAAAATCTACTTGATACCTTGTCATCAGTGGATTAGCTTGCAGGAAGTGATCCAGCATAGGTAGCTTCCATATCACCACTAAAATGTCATTTTAGGACTAATGATTCTCTAAGTTTTTTTATCTTTTGTATTAAGAAACCAGGTGGTTTTCTATCAGAGTTTCATGCCATTGGAGCTGGGCTAGCTTTTTCCTAATACTGCCCCAACCATCTCATGCAAGTTACTCTAGCTCTTCTGTTTTTGTTTGTTTGTTTGTTTGGTTGGTTGTTTGGTTGGTTGGTTGGTTGGTTGGTTGGAGGGGGAAGGCAGGGCAATTGGGGTTTAGTAAGTGTCAAGTGTCTGAGGCTGGATTTGAACTCAAGTTCTCCTGACTCCAGGAATAGTGCTCTATTCACTACCACCAACTCTAGCTTTTCCTTAAAAGCTCTTGAAACTTCCATCAGGATTTGATTGGCTCAGGTAACTAAGACTCAGGCATTGATTTGGGCTTCCTGATTGTAGGCATCATGGACTACAATATGGACTCATGACCTTTCAAACTTGCCAGATGTGCTTGGCAGACACCACATGAAGTAGCACATCTTATCCTGCTAACCACCAAGTTTCTTTATGGAGATTAAAAGTAGGCTTTGTCTATCTGAACTAAGTAGTGACTCCTTGTTGAGTTTCTATTCTATTATATAACTAAGCAAACCTCTATCTGTCAACTGTTAGCTACTCAGTGAATGTATTATTTTGTTCCAATTCTGAAACAAGCACCAGAATGGCCTAAATATCAGGCCCAGAACAAAGCACCACATTAGTTTAAAAAAAAAGTTCCTTCTCTGCTAAGCAGAATGACCTTTGTACTCTAGCACAAATGCAACACAAAAATGACCACCACCAGGCTGACTCTCAAGCTAAGTACAAGGATAGTTAAGAAAAATGCAACTAGCTACCCTTGATGAATTCAGGTCCCCTGTTTTAGATATCCTCAGGATACAGAAAAAGGGGCATGTGTGATTACTGAGACACTGTCACTGATATTTGAATGATCATGGAAATAAAAAGAGAATAGGGACATATTAGCATAAATATGACATTTTGAGGAGGCACTTTGAATGTTAATATGGAATTGACATTTTTGCCTGCTTGTTGGGTGAACAAGTTTTGCAGAGTTTTCAAGACTTTATTTTAATAGCCTGAAAACAGGAAGAAGAATACTCTGGAGCCTTGCCATACAAGGTCATTGCTTTGTGTTCATGCTGCCAGGACATTTTATATCAAAACCTTGTAATATAACATGCCACTTTCTTGGCTTCTATGGCACTCTACTTGGGGTTTTCTTCTTAACTATTTAGTGCTCCTTGTATTGCCTACTTAAAATAAGCGATTTATAATTGCTGAGTCTCCATTCTGTAATATAGCTAAGTAACTCTCCTTAGGTTGACTGATAGATGCTTTCTATAAGTGTATTATTTTGTTCCAATTATGAACCAAAAGTATCAGATAGTCCTGAATCAGACCTAGTTTAAGGTTATAAAAAAAAAGAAACAAAGTAAGGAAAGAAGGAAGGAAGGATGGAAAGAAAAGAAAGAAAAAAAGATTTTTTTCTACAAATAGAATGAGCTTTGTACTAGAAATGACAGAACAAAAAATGACTACCACAGAGTTGATAGCCAGAATAAGTGAGAATAAGTAGAGATAAGGAAAAGTGCACCACTTTGCTCTTGATGAATTCAAGTAACCCAGCCTAAGTAAACTATATATCAAATCCATTCTCCTTTGCTGAATCACCATCCACTAAATGTGAGTGGCCTCCAAATCCTAGGCCTTCTTCTTTATTCTTTTCCTCCTTATAGTGACCTCAGTGATTCACACGGTTTGAATTATAATCTCTATGAAGATGACTACCAACCTAAGTATCTATTCTGATTTTTTCTTCCTAAATTTAGCTCTGTATCAGAGGCCTAAGACTAGAATGTATCTCAAAGTGTGGGTTAGCTAAACATCATTTATCGATGGTCCATATTAAAAAATAAATATGTCCTAACAATAACTCAAAGTTCCTGCCAAAATCCATCCTTCCACAAAATGTCATCATTTTATTTAAAAATATCATCATCCTCTCTTTCAGTCAAAGTTACTCAGTCCTACAACCTCATAGTCGTCTCTTCCCTCTCCCATCATTGCTTATATTCAATACTGACCAAATTTTGTTAGTTGCACCTCTATCATATTTCTCATGTGCATGCCCTTGTCTCTACTCACACACTGATGGCTCTGGTTAAGGCCCTCACTACATGTCACCTGGGTCATTTGAATAGCCTCCAGATTGGCTTTCTAGCTTCTGATCAGTCTATCCTCCTATTCAATTCAATTCAATTTAATTCATCAAACATTTATCAAGCACTTATGTACAGGACCCCTTGTTAGATACTGAGGATGCCAAGAGGAAGATAAAACGTTCTTTGCCCTCAAAAAATTTAAATTCCAGGGATAACTGTTACAATGGAGGGGAAGAATAGGAAGGCAAAGGGGAATGGATCAACCTTACTCTCATTGAATTTGCCTTAGGGAGAGAATGACATACACTCTAAATTAGGTATCTTGCCCTTTAGGAGAATAGGGGCA
>JAQQSW010000276.1:24567-27067 GCA_028646575.1 Pseudocheirus occidentalis
TCTTTGCCCTCAAAAAATTTAAATTCCAGGGATAACTGTTACAATGGAGGGGAAGAATAGGAAGGCAAAGGGGAATGGATCAACCTTACTCTCATTGAATTTGCCTTAGGGAGAGAATGACATACACTCTAAATTAGGTATCTTGCCCTTTAGGAGAATAGGGGCAAAGGGGATGATGAAAGGGAGGGCGGGTGGGGGGTAGGGTAGTTAGAAGCACACACTTCTGCAAAGGGACAGGGACTAAGTAGAGAATAGAACAAGGTGGGGTGGGATAAGAAGGAGGGGAAATAGAGTCAGTCTTTCACAATATGTCCATTGTGGAGATGTTCTGCTTAACTACACATATATGGCCTATAGTGAATTGCTTATCTTCCCAGTAATGATGGGTGATGAGGGAGGAAGGGAAAGAATTTGGAATTCAAAGTTTTAAAATCAAATGTTTAAACATTATTATTATTATTATCATTATTAATTATTAGTACTTGCATGCAACTAGGAAATAAGATATACAGACATTGGAGTATGGAGATCCATCTTGCCCTACCAGAAAGTGGGAGGAGGGATGGGGGAGGATATAGGAGAGAGCAGATTGGAGGAGAGGGTATGCAGTGTGATCACTGTTTTGGGGTGGTGGGTAGAGGAAAGATGGGGAGAAATTTTGTAACTCAAAATCTTGTGAGAATTAATGATATAAACCAAAAATAAACAAACTTTAATTTTTAAAAAAAAATTACATTCCATGGGGTGAGATAAGGAATGCAACCTGCACAAAAATAAGTAAACATGAAGTAATAAGACGTTTTATTTTGTTTTGATGGGGGCAGGGAGTAACTGCTTAAAACTTGAGATATAAGAAAAGGAATAGGGCAGAATCCCAATTTTAGCTGAGCCTAGATAAGAGTTAGGAATTCTCAGAGGTGGAGGTGAAAAGGGAGAACGTTTTAGTCTGTGGGGATAGCCTATTCAAAGGCATTGAGGGGAAAGATGGAATGTCATATTTGGGGAACTTTGTGGTAGGCAATTGAAATGGAATGTCAAGTATATGAATGTAATGTAAGATCAGTCTGCTAAATAGGGTGGGGCCAGATTGTGAAGGGGCTTAAATGCCAAATAAAAGAGTTTGCATTTTATCTTTGATGCCACAGGAAAACAATGTGGTCAGATCTGTACTTTAGGAATATCACTTTGCCACCTATGTGGTATTATATATTGGTTGGAGAGAGAAGAGATTGACAGCAGAGGAAACTTTAGAATGAGAGCTCCTTAAGGACAGGAATTATGTTTTTGCACTTTTTGTATCCCGAGTACTTGGCAGAGAGTCTGAAATATATTTAAGCACTTAATAAATTCTTGTTGACAGGATTATTGACTGATGATTAGGAAACTATTAGAATAGACTAAATGAAAGATAGTGAAGCCAAGAAGTAAGGTGATGACCAAGAGATGAGAGAGGCAGGGAGGGAAGGAGGGAGGGAGAAAGAGAAAGAGAGGGAGAGAGCGAGGGCAGAGGTGGGGGGATTGGCTGGATTTCTTTCCAGGCTAAATACAAGAGGTGAGAATGAGTAAAGACTCAGGAATGACTCTGAGTTTGTGAACGTGTATTGCAACCTTAAATTGAAATGCAGACTTTAGGAATAGAATTGGGTTTAGGAGATGGCTAATGAGCTCAATTTTAGACATGCTGAATTTGTGATACCTCTGGGACAGCAAGGTACAGATGTCTGGAGAGCAGCTGGTGATGAGGATATGCATTTGAGAGTCTTCTGCATACAGCTGATAGTTGAACCCATGGGATCTGGTATATCAACAAGAAAAATAAGGTGTAAAGAAAAAAGGAGAGGGGCCATAAGACAATCTGGGGGGAAGAGGGTGACTATATAATGGGGAGAAGATATGTATGATAACTTGGGAAAATAGACTAAGAAGGAGCAATCAGACAGATAGGAGAGAAACCATAAGGGAGCAGTGTTATAAAAACCCAGTATAAAGGATGAGAATTGAACAAAATCAGTAGTAAGGGACTGGTTGAGATTAGATAGCAAAATTATAGTAGAAAAAAATCAGCATGGTTTATAATTTTTTTTAACTGTGTTGAACAATGTAAGAGTGGGGTTTGGAAAAGAATGCGTGCTGATAAGAAAATACAGTGCAAAGAATTCAACATTGGAAGGCTGAGTATAGGCTGAACTGGTTGACTGTAGGATCAAGAACCCAAAGTGAAGAAATAAGGTCAGAGCAGTGGTATGACAGATTAAGGAAGTGAATAAAGGTAAAATAATTGAAATTCATGATGAGGATAAAGAATAAGTTTCAAAGAGGCAGAGATGACAAGACTTTGTACTTTGAGAGAACTCCAGAGATCCACTATGGGTGATTACTACTGCTACACAATTACATTTTTTGTTGTTTTTTGGACTAGGTAAAGAGGTCATTCTCTGCCTCTTTTCTTATCTAGTCTTAATTATTGAATAGGTGCTGCCTCAGTCATACTGAGACCTGC
>JAQQSW010000276.1:32067-57265 GCA_028646575.1 Pseudocheirus occidentalis
GTCACAATGTATACCTGCATTTATTGGCCACCACCTAAAACAGTGATGTTTGCTCTGAGCTCATTTTCCACCTGACCTAGCACCTGAGGATAATCAGGGGAAGGGCAAGAGGATATAATAATAGCAGTAGAATCATTCCCTGCATTTGCATACTACTTGTTTCCCAAAGGGCTCAAACTATATCATTCATTCTTAACATAAATGGCCAGAGAGCTTAAATCATCACCAGGCATCCCAACGGTTTAGGTTCTTACCTCTGATGATGAATAGAAGCAACTCTGTGCATCTATTTCCCCCCCCCAACCCCAGATAATAATAGTATTTTTATCCTCCTTCTCATTGGTATGTTAAGCTCAACTGGCAAATTGACATTGAGTACGTATTAGGCAAACTTAATCTGTTCAATACAACATTTTGCAATAACTATTTGGCAGTGGCATTTGCCTCTACTAAAGTCCTATGCCTCAGCATGGCCTGGAGGTGACTGGGGGTTATTAAAGGCTGTGCTTTTGGAATGCAAGTCCTGGCAGGTTCTGCAAAATTGGAAAGGTTTGGAGCATGACTTGGCAATGCACTCCATGCTTGACAAACATAGACCAAATTAGTCAAGTTCAGAGACACTCAAAGGTGGTGAATTATTTCAATCACAGAAACTCATGGGATCTTTTTACTAAGGTATGTAGGAGATTGCGTCTGGCCTCAAATCTAGAACATCACTATACACTGTTGTAGCCACACTCGTCAGCATTCATCCCACAATTAATTTAGGCTTATATGCTCACTCTTCAACAAATACACCCTGCCTATTTCCACCTCTGTAATTTTGCTTCTGTTGTTGACCCGGTTTAAAATGACTTTCCTTCTCTCCACTACTAACTCATTCCTGCCTCTCCTTCTAAGTTCAACTCGAGTACTACTTCTTACATCGAGGAAGACTTCCCTAGACACTCCAGTACAAATTGTTTTATCTCTTTAAATTTTGACAACCGTTTATCCCATAAAAATTATGATAAACTCAAAACTTTAAGAGCTAGAAGGACTTACAGAGAACTTCTAGCCCAATGTTTTCATTTCACAATTGAGGAAACTGAAGCTCATGGAGGGGAGGGAATTTTTCAAAGTCACAGGTGTGATAATCAAGTGTCAGAGATATGAATTGAATCCAAGACCATTAAGTGCAAAGTTAGTAGTCTTTCCATTGTACCATATTGCTTCTCACTTGTTTACATTTCTGCCATTTAAATAATTTTGGGTTGTCCTAGTCTTTTCTCTTATTCCCTATGACATCAAAGACAGTGCTGAACAAAAGTTAATGATGATTGTGGACACTACTTCTCCTAGATTATTAGAAAAAGGTACCTTCTCTATCCCATTCCAATGATACATGGAAAGGGAAATATTCAGACCTGATGTGTCATGGAAATGACATTAATGACTAGTTTGGAAAAGGCTTCTTCACATCCCATATCCTCCACTCCTCCCCCCCAAAAAATGATTACAAAATCTATGATGGGGTGGCAAGAATAGAGCACTGACTCTATAGTCAGGAGGAACTCAGTTCAAATCTGGCCTCAGACACTTAACACTTACTAGCCATGTAACCTTGGGCAAGTCACTCAAGCCCAATTGCCCTGCATTACCCCCTCCAAAAAGCAAAAAAAAAACTGTGATAACTGATATTCTAGTTTTATCTAGAAGATAGAATGTTTGTAACATGTTTTTCTTCTTTACAGTACTAGGTGACAAAATGCTAAAATACTTTTAACAATGCAGCAAGGAATTGTTGGACCTCCTATGTAATCATGGAGAAATATCTTACCAAAATTCATTTCATTATTGTTATATGTGATTGTTTTGCTTTGCATGTACTCCTTCATCTCCTTACATGCATCCTCACCTTCACCTCCTTTCACTCTTCTCTTCCTTCAAGGCACAATTCAAGAATTGCTTTCTGCATGAAGCCTTTTCTTTCCTGACTTTCACAACTGTTAGTGGCCTCATCTCATTCAAGGACCCATTGTGAAGTTTTTGTTTATTATATATCATTTATTTATCTGCTATCTCTTTATATATCTATCATCTATATCTGAAATTGCAATAATATACATATATGTACTTATTGACTCACTCAATAGATTGAAAGCTCCTTGAGAGTAGAGATAGTTTCAGTCCTTGAATTTTAATCTCCAACACCTAGAGTAGTGACAACTACTGTGTAATTACAGTCTATGGCCTATTATTATGGACTGTTAGCCATGTAATTATTAGTAAATGCGCTTTGATTGGTATATAACATGTCTTTAAAATAAATCAATGAGCTTTCCCATGAGGCCAATTCTATACAAAATTGTTAACTTGAGTCTCCTATTCACCTCTTTTTCCCCTGCTACTCCAAGACAGTGCTCTTTTGCCATCTAGGTCTTTAGCTGTATAGTACAAGGCTTTTGTCCTCAGCCCTCCTATTCAATGTTTTTGTCAATAATTTGGAAGAAGATCTAAAAGACATGGTGTTCAGTTTCATACCACAAAGCTGACAGAGGGAAATCATTCTTTGAATGTAGAATATCAGAAATATTTTGCCAGATCAGAATAATTGGCAGAATCTAAGAAGAAATTTAGTAGCTAATTAAAATCATCTGTACAAATAGAGAATAGGGAGAAACCTGACTTCATGATAATTCATGTGAGAAAGAGTTAAAGTCTTTATTCAACTATAGACTTAATATGTTAACAATATGATACAGTTGCCTTCCCCCCCCCAAAAAAGTATCATCTTAAAGTCTTATTCATAGTTTGATAGTGGCCAGGACATGGGAGATAATAATGTCTTTACAATCATTCCTTATCAGTGGAAAACTGTGTTCAGTTCTTGGCAAGACATTTTAGGAGAGATAATTGACAAAATGGAACATGGCCAGAGGAACAGAGCTCTCCAGGATGGTGAATAGTTTGGAACAATTATCATATGATTTTTTTAAATGAAGAAATAAGAAATTTTTGGCCTATAGAACAGAATATTGAAGGAGCTGACACAGTATCTAGGAGCTTAGGGGAATAATTGTGGTTAATTTCAATTGTGATGCTTTGCTACTGTCCTCATTCCACCATCCCATTTCACAAAAGTTCTGTAAAGCTCTATTTAGAAACAGAGATTAGCAGACCTTAACCTGTATTTCTCCAATTGCCATTGAAGGTTCTTGTTTCTTTGTTTTGTATTGTCAGGAACAGTTAGATTTAAGATGCTTAGCTTTTACATTAAATGAACGAGCCTTTTTAGAATTTTGACTAAATCTCCTGAATCTCTCAACCTTATATTCCCAGAAGGTTGCCCCAAGTCCTAGGCATGTTAATTGTATCCTAAAATCTATCCTAGAATTCTATCCTAGAATCTGTCCTAGAATAGTATTCTAGCTGTTATTATTCCTCTAAATGATAACTTACGGACTCCATCAATGTATTTATTTTTATTATTCAACTAGAAGACACACAATTCAAAAATATTTAATGAAATTGCATAGTAATAAGATAATAGAATATTACCAATAAACCTTGAGCTCACTCTCCCACAAATATACATACCTTCAAGGGGAAGGTTGGATATGCATTGAGATCACTCATAGGTCATGTATACATACATTAGGATCATGCATGGTCAAGGTATCCACTTAGAGCAGAGAGAAAACATACATTTCCAGAATATAAGCATGGAGAGATTTCTCATGCCTCTTACCTGTAGAACTAATGTCTTCTGACCACATCTTTGCATTCCTCACTCCTCCCTATCAAGTATGATTTTTTTTTGCTTCTGCCAATGAATGTCATATCTCTGCATCAGTTCATCTTTAGTGATCTAGTCGCTTCAAGTGACACCAAATACCATAATATACACTGATGATGTTGTGATTAGTAAAGATCTCCCCAAAATGGATGAGCTACATCTCTTTCAGCCAGCTCATTCACATTGATAATGGGAATTCAATATAGTCTTTAGCTCAAATATTGTTTTCAAGGCCTGCTGTCTTATCCATCTTGTGAAGGGTGATGTGGTAAGTAAGCCTCTCCTCTTAAATGGAATACTATAGTTCTTCTCTTTTCCTTCAGTAGACTACGATATAGCTATTCCCCTTAGCTAGGCTGTTCAGATGATGGCATATGCCCAGAATGAAATCTTATCTTATATTTGAAGCAACTGTCTCTTAATATCTCTTCTAAATCCCTCAGTGTAATCCTTACCTGATATAATCATACACTGTTTTGGTCCTTATCATATACCCTGAATGAGAAAAACATTCCTAGGGTGCTACTTCCTCAAACAGACAAAGCAGTGGTGTGAAACCCTTTCATATTACTGTTTTATAAAGACAACAAGGGCTGGCTTAGAGAGAAAAGAATGAAAAGGCTAATTACTTTTGGCCAAGTTCCCCCACAATAAATTACATTCTGGTTTCTCTACTTCTATAACCTGACAACCACAGTTGTGGTGGAACTGTCTCCATTTTCAGTGTGAACAAATATGCCTCAAAATTCAGCAAATATTATAAAACTGGATTTGTTTTATTGTTTTGTTGATTCTCTGGGCTTGAGAAAGTGTGGAGAAAATAATCATGCGGACAAAATTTGAAAGTGCTGTGCAATTTTTTTTTGGAGAGTCGGTTGTTAAATATTTACTAAGGTACTACTTGCTTTTCTTTTTATATGCCTAACATTTGTCAGAGTGTATAGTGCTTACTGAGTATTTTCATTCATCCATTCATCTTCATGAACTCCAAAAGGAAATTATTTGACCTGTATCAAATAAAATAAGTCTACAATTCTAAATTTCTATTCCCTCATCTCATTGTCATATGTAATTTCCCCTCCTCTTAATCTTTCTCTCTTTTTGTTTCAAAAGGAGGTATATCAAGCATGGAAATGCTAAAGAAAACCACATACGCATTTCTTTAAAAAGTTCTTTCATTAGTGTTCTTTTGGTTGTCATTCATTATTTCCATTACTATAGCAATGAGATTGGTTAAACATTGATATATGTATTGTTTATTCACTAGCACTTTATGGCTTTCTGATTATACTGCTCTGTGTCATTGCATTCTATCCAAGGCCTGCTGGAAACATGATTTGAAGTTTTAAAGTACCGAAATATATTGAAAGTACAATGCTGTCAGTGTCCCATGTTCCCCAGGTATCATTTTTATTTCCAGGAGAATGTAGCATTATTAGAAGCGTTGCCCTGGAAACAGGACATCAAACCAAAGTTCTTATCACCCATCTCTGGCATTCTCAAGTTATGCATTAAGAATCCCATGGCAGTTTTTCGAAACTGGATGACCTCAGTGTCTCAGTGAACATTCCCTCTCTTGGAGAGCTACTGCTGTGTATTCAATGACTGCTGAATTTGCCTACAGGTAATACACTCCATGTGTTTAATCATTTGGATGCCAACTGCATAATTTATTGTTGAAATCCAAAGTTTTGCACAATTCTATTCTCAGGAACTACAGGTTGAGAGTTTGAAAAATTGACTCAATCATTCATCCTCCCATGGTAGGCAAACAGAGGTCTCTTTAGCTGACTTTACCCAGATTTTTTTAGTGTGGCTTCTTTATGGTATGCTCGGTCTTGGGTTTCGTTCTGGGGGTATAAAGGATCATTAATGAGGATACTTACTTTCAAATAAGTACACCCAGAGGCTAGGGATAATCATGATCTGAGTGAAAACTTTTAGACTAAAAACAAACTTTTGAGGGTAGCTGGGTGGTGCAGTGAATAGAGCACTGGTCCTGGAGTCAAAGAGGATCTGAGCTCAAATCTGGTCTCAGACACTTAATACATACTAGCCTGTGACCTTGGGCAAGTCACTTAACCCCAATTACCCTGCCTTCTACCCTCCAAAAAGCAAAAACAAAACAAAACTTTTAGACACAATGATGTCTTCAGATTGTTAAAAATAATTCCCTTAAAAATTATTTTTATAAGGGAAGTCTTTCTTTATTCATTTTTTCTACCAACGGACAGTCTTGTTGTTTGAACATTAATATTTCAAAGGAATTTAGAAATTTAAATTTCTAAAAGTCCAGACACAGATGAAAGTTGTTGAAATTTTGTTAAAAATACACACAGACATTTTAAGTGATGATTTTGATAATTTTAGATTCAATTCTCTGATGTAACTGAAAGATGGAAATGACTCGTTTTATTTACCAAAATTAAATGAGATATAATTTTGAAGCCATTCCAGAATAACTGACCTTTTAGAAAAGTTGGGTTGGGAGGGTATCTTTGATCTTCTGAATTAGGAAGACAATGAGTATTATGAAAACAACAGATGTTCCAACTGAGTCTCACTTTGTTGGTTTTTAGCTGAATCAACATGCAAGCTTAGGTATTCTGATTGTTTCTGTTTAAGAACAATTATTTTCACAAAACAAACATATGTTTAACAAATGTTAACATAAGTCACTTCTATTTATAAGTGGCATCCAGGTCAATGTAAAAATTTTAAATTTCAAGTTTTATATATTTTCTGTTTTTTACTTACCAGAAAGGAAATGCAAATTTTCTTTTTTGTTTTTCCAATTTTCCAATTGTTTTTTTCTCAATTTAGAATGAATTAATCCCCAAAAAGAAAATAACTTTTCTATACTTGTAGCATGACTACTACTAAATAAGCTTTTGAATAAGTGTTTGATGAATCCAAGGTAAAAGTAATTTCTATAAGTGCTTATTTCTAAAAAAATTAGCATAATTGGCATATTACCCAGGAATGATTGGAGATGCCTAAGACATGACCAACTCTTCTTTAATGAGTAAAGTTTTACTTTGCTTCCAAAAATGACTATCACATGTTATTTAGTTAGAAGTTACAATCTGTTGATGATGCTATCTTTTGGCTTTAACACATGCCACATTAAAGTTATTCTTATAAAAGTTATTAATTTTAAAAATTCAAGACCAAAAGAAACAATTTTTTCTTTTAAAAATATGGTTTGTATCCATGTTATATAACAGCAATGTGTAACATATATGATTTGTATAACATTAATGAGTAAAACTCCTTAAAATAACTTAAGTAAGTTATACATGAGATCAAACAAAATAATATTTGTAAAAGCACTTAAGTACATTTCTTGGCAAATAGTAGATTGTTTCCTTCCCTATGTGTCTTCTGAATTTTATTTTATTTTATTTTAAATTATGACTTTATTTTTCTTTAGCAAGCCCTTTCTTCACAGATCTATGTTTTATCTTTGAACTATTTATAGCTTGGTCCTGTCTTTCCTTTCAATGATTTTCATAGTCAGTTAGAACTGTCCCATAACCATTTCAACCATAGGGATCAGACAAGTTATTTCAGCTAATTCAGATGACTAGCTCAAGCTAATCGTGGCCTAGTATACTGCTCTATAGAGACATTCTCTCTCAATCTACCCCCAAAATATAATACTTGAATTAAATTATTATGTGAAATTCTAATTTGGGGAAGTAAAGCGAATTAACAAGTTTCATAAATTTGCTTATAATTTTACAAAAGTCATGGTATTCTACAGCAAATAGTACTTTCAAATAAAGACACCAGTGTATGCCCCTTTATGTAATGAATCCGCTTCTGGAAAGTTGTATTTAGACAAATTTAAATAAATCACATTTTTAAAAGATTCTAGGAAAGAAAACTACTTAAAATATTGCTATTATGAATTATCCAGCTAAGCAAAGTATTCTTTGATAAGGTGAATATCACCCTCCTCCCATTTGTCCTTAGTATAAATTTGACTTTCATAGTCAAAGGTTATTCAAAGCCAAATAGATAAAAGTTATCAAAGAACTACAAATATAGATAAGTATCCTTTATCCTTATGATACAAAGCTGTCAATTAAATGCAAATTTAAAAAAATAAAGAAAAGAAAAAAGATATCAGCATAAGTTACTAAATACTGAGAACCATGTTCTGTTTTTTATTTATTTATATTGAAGGCATATTATTGAAATATTTAAAATAAATGTTATCTTTTTCATATTTTAAATATTCTAATAGCATGATAACATCAAAGAGGATAAATGTTTTTCACAGCTCAATATTTGTTTCAAACTTTTAAGAACATCAATGAATTAAATGAAAGTCTAATCCAAATGCCTCATTTTACAAATGAAGAAACTGAGGTCTTATTTTATCTCTCAGTACTCACTGATTAAAGATATACCATATTTTAAGTTCTTCTAGGCACTAAGGATACAAAGATGAATATGAAAGAATCTCTGCCTTCAAAAATTGTGTATTCTGTAGGACAAAGATGCAAAATAAATATAAAGCAAGACCAAGGTAATGAGAGGGGAATTGGGGTGGGGGATGAGGTAGAAGATGTGGCAACTGAATCTAGGATCAGGAAAGGTCTCCTATAAGCAATGGTGCTAAAGATGATCTTTGAAGGAAATTTGAGATTTTAAGAGGTGGGGATGAGGAAGGAGAGCATTTTAATCATGGAACAAAGGACCAGGGATCATAGATTTAATGACCTATGTGAGGATCAGCAAGTAGGCCATTTTTGCTAGAGCTGGACCATAGCTTGTGAAATGGATTAAGGTGTCATGTGTCTGGAAAGCAAGATAGGAGTTACATTGAAGAATGCTTTAAATGTCAAATATAGGAGTCTGTATTTTATCCCAGGGGCAAAAGAAAGCCAATGGAGATATTTAAAGTAAGTAGACCAGTTAATTGAGAAGTTAGTATGACAGTGTAGGTGAGAAGTGATAGTGGCCTGAATTTGAGTGGTAACTAAATGAATAGAGAATAGAAGATGGATGTGAGAGATGTTTAAAAAAAACTAAGCACATAATTGGGTAAGGGGAGGTGGGAGAGGTGGGGTAGAGAGAGGGGGTGGAATTCAGGTTAATTCTTAGATTACCAACATGGATAACTAGAAAAAATGGTTATACCCTCAATGGAAATAGGGTAGTTAGGAAAGGAATGGATTTTGAGGAAAAGATAATGAATTCCATTTTTGACATGTTAAGTTTGACATTGGTGCCATGATACATGGTTAGAAATGTCGACTAGTGATATGGGATTAGAGCTGGGGAGAAAGAGTAGGGGTGAATATACATTCTGATTGAGTGACTGGGACAGAATTCAAATTTAGGTCTCCCAATTTTCAGGGCAATTCTCTTCCAAATTCACTGAATATTTTGATATGCTACCTTGACTAAAAGTCATTGGCAATTTTTAAACTGGACTTAAAATGTGTGATAAAATGGTTAGAGCCAGAGGAGCTAGTCCAAATTGCAGTTCTGCTATTGTGTACTACCTGGATAAACTTGGACAAATCACTTTCCCTCTGTAAACCTGTTTCTTCATTGACATAATGAAGGCTTTGAACTTGACCATTTCTTAGGTCACTTCTAGCTCTAAATTTTAGAATCTTCTGGCCAAAGTAGAGAAGATTTCATTTATACTCTATAATGCATTGTTAGCATAATGTTATTGGGTGTTTCTTCTCGAGGACTCATTTTTTCCACTTGCAATTCTATATATATTTTTGCTTTCAAAAATAAGTTACCCCTCCCCCTACTGCAAGAGCCTGGGCTTTATGCATCCAGATGCAGTAAAACAGGGTTAAGGAGGAAGACTGGAAATAATAATACTCCTCAGAACTGGATTCATTCCTCCATATATTTGTAGTGCTGGAAGATGTTCAAAGGATTTTTTGTTATTAGGAATACACACAAGTTGCTTCTTATTAGTCAGGAATGTTTCTTTTCTTGGGCCAACTTCTTTTTCTTCACATTTACTGTATATTCTGCCCACCCTTGAGGTGTCTAGGTGAATCTGAAGAACCTCCAGGTAGGGAGTTAAAGGTGTTGAAAGCATTAACACCAGGAAGTTTGCTAAAGGTGAATCAAATATTTTCCTAGGCATATAGACATTTACAAAGGCAAGAGTAAACACCCGTTTGTCAGACAGCTGAATATAAACCAGATACATTGAATTTCTTATGGCTTATGCATATGTGCACATGTATATATTTGTATAATTGTTTATTCATATGTATATATGTTTTGGTGCATATGTGTGTATAAAAATATCTAAATATATATTCCACAGCCACTTCCTCTCTTTATGGGCTAGTTTGTCTCCCCCCTACCTATTTTCATACCAGCAGATCTGGAATTCTCAGAAATGAACCTCAACCATGTGGTTAGAATTCAAATTCTCTTGGTGTCTTAAGGACAACTTTACTGCAGGAAAGATACATTCCAACTTTGAGCTTCCCATTTACATCAAATCTATCACCATTAACACAAACATAAAACATAAACTTAATGAGGCAAAAGCAAGAATAATAATAACTTCATTGTGACTTAATATAAAACAAATGCAGGAATAATCAAAGCATAACAGTGCACATATAACCTAAGGTCACATTGTCCAACCAACACGCATAGTAATTGTATAGGAGACTGACCACAACCTTAGAGAAACTTAGCAAGGAGACATATAAGAAAAATTCATGCTTATACTAATTCACCTCTCTGGTCTACAGGACTTAATCTCTTCAGGAATAATATACCTCACATGAAGCCCCTTCGCTAAAGGTGCTTCCATTCTAGTCTTCACCATTCTGCTCCCAAGTGAATCTATTTCTGTTCTCAAATTTATAATGGCACTCACAATCACCATTAAAAAGGTATTGATAAAGTGTTAAGCTTTTATAGTGACAACCAGTTTGCTTAAGCTAGAAAACTGCAGAACTGCTCAGGTTGGCTCTCTCGTCAAGGCAGACAAGCACAGTCCACAGGATTCTGAATCATCAAGTCAGCTCTATGCATCTTGGATTTGGTGACAAAAAGATCAGTAATGACCTTGGAGAGAATAGTAGGTACTGAAGTCAGATCACAAGGGATGAAGAATAAATAGGAAAGCTCCTGAAAAAAATTCAATTAAAAAAAAAGAATAAATGGGTGGTAGCAGACCCAGAGCTAGAAGTTTTTTGATCCAGGACAATCAAAATAGAGTATGTTTTCAATCCAGATGAGAGGGGGTGTCAGACACTCCAGTTCACTGCAAGGTCACCACAAATTTACTCAGTCAATCTTTTGTGGAATGCAACTACCAGGTAGGTGGAAGCTGTCATCTGGCAGACTCCTATTTTAACTAATTATTCTTGTTAGCTAAACACTGAGCTCAGTTATTTTTTGTGCTACTGAAGAAATGAAAGTATTATCAAGACTTCTTTGAAATATATTAGTGGGTTAAAGTCTAAGACAGTTGTGTACTCTAGTTACAAATTTGTGTGGTAAAGAAGTAGAGGTAGTGAATGGAATTTTTTTTAGAAGACAGCAGTAGAAAAAAGGAGACCTATAGGATGAAACTTGAGGGTATGGCAGTGTCAAAGGATTATTTTTGCCTTTGTATTTTTTTCCCTTTTTTCCCTTTTTTTTTCGGGATACAGAAGACCTGAGCATGCCTATAGGCCCAGGGAAAGGACTAGTAAAGGTGAGTAGAATAAAGATTCATTGACATTGGTAAGGGAGGAACTAAAAGAAGGTGAGATTAAGGGTACAGGTGGAAACATTTACCTTAGCAAGAAGGATGACCACTTCTTCCTTTGAGACTGGAGAGGAGAAGAGAGTGTGTATAGACATTGTAAAAGCAGTAAAGGGGGAATTAAAAGGTTTCACTTTGGTTAAACTCAAACATCTTTGACTTGAAAACAGAATCCATGCTTCTCAATTAAGATTTCTACTACAATGCAACTTTGGATGTACAGTACTGTCTAATGCTCTTATTACTTTAACTTACAGTCTTTTTATCATGAGATAAATTCATCTACTTCATGTGAGTGAATAGGAAGTGGTATGGGGACCCTGAAGGGAGACAATAAGGTTTGAAATAAACTCATTATATCTTGACTAATTCAATGATTGGGATGTGAGTGGGGATGTTAATGCAGCATAATCTAACACAATGGGACTATCTGATAGAATAATACATTTAAGAAAACATTCAACTATAAATGGGAAGCATACCTTCTATTGCCACCTTGTCCTATTCCTCAGTAATTCCTCTGAATTACTCCCACCATCTGTCTCCTCTGCTTCTACTCATCCATAATTGTGCACTCATAGGAGAAAGTCCAACCACTATGCTTACTTGGAAACTTCACAAATTTATGTTACGCTACCTCACCTGGGCCCTTGCTAAAACAAAGGTAGGCCTTTTATCCCTACCTGATTCCCTAACTCATTCCCCATGGAAGCTATTCTAAAGTTTCTTTTCCTTTCTCAAACTCCCAAAGCTACTTTCTACTTGCTCTGAGTCAAGGTCATTGTTTTTATTTTTTAAAAAATGAAGTCATTAGACACTCGCTCCGTGGTATCATCTTCTAATATCCCCAAACCCTTTGACATTATCCCCCACACTCCTCATTTCTCCCAGTCCCTAACAAAGAGATTTTTCCTTGCCATGATCAGCCCCCTTTAAATGTGTACTTGATTCTACCCTCTGCTGTCTTTTTCAGCATATTGAATTCTCAATCAATCCTCCTCTCTCAAATCTTTAAACTCCCTCATCAATTGATTCCTTCTGTAACCTTCCCTATTAACTGACTTCTTCTCTACTCTCTTCAAATATGCCCAAGTTTTTCTTCACTAGACTGTAGCATTCCCTCAAGCTATTTTTCATACATCACTCTTCCCTCAGTCAAACTCCTTTTTAAAAAAGTTTTCTACACTCACCACCTCTACTGTCTTTCTTATTACACACTCTAAAATCCTTTTGCCATCTGGTTTCCAACCTCAACAGAACAATCGAAACTATTCTCTCTGAAGTTATCAAGAATTTCTTTATTGCTAAATCTGATGGTCTTTTCTCTGTCCTAATTACTCTCAATCTATGAGCACAGTTGACTACATTCTCCTCCAGGATATTCTCTCCTCTCCGGGTTTTCATGCCCCTGCTCTGGGATTCACTTCTTATCCTCCTCAATCTCCTCTACTGGCTTATCATTTCTACCATGCCTCCTAACTGTTCATGTTGCCCATGGAACTGACTGTATTGGCAACATGATTTGCTCCCACAGGTTTAACTATCATTTCTATACAAACAACTACCAGATCTACATATCCTACACATATTCAATCAGTTACCAAATCTTGATGTTTCTACTTTCACATCGTCGTCTGGTTCCTATGACTTCTCACCACTCACATGGCTAATATCTTAATTCAAAACCTTATCATCTCTCATCTCAATTATTTCAACAGCCTCCAAAATTATTTCAAAAGCCTCCAACAGCCTCTCTGTCCCCAAACTCTCACGACTTCAGCCAACGCTACATATTGCTACCAAAGTAATTTTTCTTAAGCACAGAACTGAGCACATGACTTTCCCATTCAACTCCGGTGACTTCCTCTTGCCTCTAAGATCAAATATACGCTCCTCTATTTAGCTTTAAAAGCCTAAAGAACTCAACTCCAAATTATCTATCTAGAGTCCTTGGCTATTACCCCTACTCCTGTAATAGCCTTCAAATATTCTCTCTTTCACACTCAGGACATTCCATTGCCTTATTCTATGCATTGGCATTGGTCATCCCCTTATCTAGAATGCATTCCTTCCTGACCTCAACCTCATACAGTCTCTCTTCTTTTGAGATACAGATTAAGCAATTTCTTCTACATGAAACCTTTCTTCATTCTCTTAACTTCTAGTAACCTCTCTCTCCAAATACTTTTTATCCCACTACTTTGGACATATCTACGTTTATGCTATATAAAGAAAAAGGGAATAAGCACTTATATAGTACCTACCATGTGCCAGGCAGTGTACTAAGTGCTTTTTACAAATATTTCATTTAATCCTCTCAACAACCATGTTGAGTAAATGTTATAATTAGCTACATTATACAATTGAAAAATTTGAGGCATACAGTTGTTAAAAGATATGCTCAAATGTGTGTGCATATGTGTGTACATACTTGCTATCTTTCCCACTATAATATAAATTCCTTGTGAGTAGGGATTTTTCACTCTTTGTAATTGCATCTTCAGGGTCTAACCCAGTAGATGGCACGTAGTAGGTGCTTAATAAACGTGTTCATTGAGTTCTGGTGCTTATAACTAGATGACTTGGACAATTAACAGTGGTTTCCTAATTCACCAAACTGGAGCTCTTGATCTTCACCTGTTTAAAGCATAATGATATTATGAAAAAGAATTGTTCCCATTTATTTCCTTAATTCTAGTCTCTGCCCAATCCTATTTCTATACCTTTGTTTCAATTGCCTTGCCCGATATAGCTAGAACAACTATATATGACTAAGGACTTGCCCTTTGTATAAAACTTTTGTTAACCAAATCTAACAGTAATAAGTAGTAGCAATAGTATTAGTAGGAGAAGTAATAGTAGTAGTAGCAATTCCTTCTGGAGCTATTATACAGATCAAAACAAATTCTTACTGAATTAGCTTATTTCATAATCTTTAGTGCTAGATTTCTTCCAACCCTGTCCTTTTACAGAGAGGTTGGGTGATTTGTTGAGGTCCTACAGGTAAATTTGTAGCAGAACTACATATATATACACATACATATATACACGCATGTATATATATATGTATATTATATCTGTTGTTCTGCTATGTATGTATATGTATGTGTGTGTATATACACACATTGTAATGGTAATGAGATTTGAAGTTCCTTTTGTATTGCTAAGCTAAGAGGTACTTAGCATCTAGTTCAGATTAAGCCTCTATTAAAGAAACAGAAAGTATGAACTCCTGTCTCCTGTTGCTGATGTAACAGGAAGGGGCTGAACAGGGAAGGGCAATACTGCCCAGAAAGGGAGAGACAGAGCTTGGTGGAGCAAGCCTCATGGAGGCAGAAGTGGCTGCCACCAGGGAGACTGAAGAGGAGCCAAGGAGGCTGAAGAGGAAAACTCCTCTTCTCCCCCCGCCCCAGCCCAGGTATGAGAAAATGATTTTGATTTGGAGAACATGGATGGAGTGATTTTGATTCTGGTCACCAGCTGAAACTTCTGATGAGTCTGAGGGCCAACTGGAGCTGCTGAAGACTGAGGAAGCATGACTGTGATGCTGGTACATTGTGTGAACCTATTGGTAGCTTTGTTAAGCCTTGACTTTCCAGGAACAGAGACTGTGAAGGATTTGAGATGGACTGAACACCGTGAGCTCCAATGTGGAACAGTAACTGCACAGAGAGCTGGACAAGGACCTGGGAGCTGTCTGCCTTTCAACCCAGGTGACAGTTTGATGAATCCAGGTAGGATCTGGGACCATGGAAGGGGATCCAGGAAATCCAAGAAACCACCTTGAGTCAAGCTGAAAGATTTTACTTGGATACTGTGTACTGACTGAAAAATTGCAAATTTACTAGTGACCTAGTGGTAGAGGGTCTGTGTATTTTCTGATGATTGAATAGGGAATGATGAAAGATGATTGAATGACTGAGTTGACTGAATGATTGATTTACTAAATGATTGCACTTAGTGATTGAATAAGTGACTGATTGAGTTAACTTAGTGTGCCCCATCAGTGGAGAACTTTGACTATTGTACTTTGTGTTCCTTCAGGAGGCAAACCTCCTTAAGGATAATTGAATGACTGAGTTACTAAATGATTGTTCTTTGTTGAAAACTTTGTGACCACTGTGGTGGAACTATGTGGCCATTTTCTGTGATAAGTTGCTATGAATGCTATATTTTTATTTTCTGTGATAAGTTGTAACATTGTGAATGCTGTACTTTGATTTACTGTGAATGTTTTGCTTTGATTTGTTATAGAATAGAGTGTTCACTATACTGTGTAATCAAAACTTAAAAAGCTGTTCCCAGCAGTGTTCATCTGAAAAGCTGCCTATTTTTGGCTTTACACACAAATATATACCCATTATGATAATATAATTATAAATGCATATGTCTGTATATGTGTGCAAGTTCTAAGCAATTAAAATCCAAATTATGGATTGGATGATAGTTGAAGGCAGCAAAACTGACTAGAAACAGAAAAAATATCATTTTCTTAACTTACTCTTATTCTTTGGTCATTTCCTTATTTTAAGGTGTCACCCATAAACACTAGAGACAACCAGTAGACAGCATTCATGCTTTACTGTTATCTATCTACATGATACCAAGAGAATACAAGGAAGTCCCTCAGCATGTCATGTGACTCTTCTGTGACAAACTTATGGTGGAACATGTATGAATGCTGCATAATATGGAGAGGTACGGAGGAGTTACAATTTGAATGTATATATGTACATGTCATATGTGTGCATATATACACATAATACAGATCCTATGTGTGTGCACATATATACACATGTGCATGCACACACACATACATATATACAAACACACATCAATGTCTCTAGTAGAAGAGTTGGGATTTTGCAGTCAGGTCTTTTGACTCCAAATCCAGCCCTTTTTGCACTTTGCCACACTGCCTCCCAAAATAAGTATCTCATTTGTGCTATTGCATTTATTATAACGTCTTTGATGCCACATACAATAGAAGAGATTGTACTATAAAGTAAGTCATAAACACGTGAATTTGTATACACAACAGGTTGTCACGTTAAATAAAAACATCCCACATAAGTCTAAACACACAGTTTGCCTATAAAGTTAGCATTCATCTTATCCCGCCAATAACAATGTTATAATGGAGTTCCATTTTATCCTGGTTGAGCTTTAACTTTTGAATAGCACTTAGTGCAGTGCTGTTACTAATTTAGCTTTGATCAAAGAATCACATAAAGTGATCGTGAATACTAGGCATCAGAGAACAAGGCCTTGGGCGAGTTATTTTCTGCATCTCGTTTGCTTCAGCTCTGTAATGGCACATGTGTAGGCTTACCTCACTTTAAATAAATCCAATATAGTTTAAATAAACCTAATAGAAAATCTTTATTTCCAATAAAAAGATGAATTTGGAAATGATTCTTTAATTTTCAAAATAATTTTTCACTTCACAAACACATCACATAGAATGCTAAAAACACTAAGATTAAAATATAACTCGATTTATAGAAATCAAATTCATACATAACTTTTCAGGAATATGATGATCATCTAAAGCAGGGCCAAACTATAATGCTGACTCATTTGACCTCTTTGATGCTCAGAATACATCAATAGGTCAAAGACCTGTGATGTTACTTCCTCTAAAAGCCAGATTATAGCACATCTCTTACTTATGGTCCTAGAGATCTGACTGAGGCCCAGGGGATATTAAGTGGTGAGTGTTGGAGGTAGGATGCCAAGAATGGTCCCTCATAAACTGCTTTTCAAATGAATATGATTACATATACATGAACCTTAAATCTTGGTAATCATTTTGCCAATCTATGAGATCACAGGCAAGTCATTTAAATTCTCAAAGTCCCAGGCAATTTTCTTAGACTATCTATTGCAAATGAGTGGTCTATCTGCCCCTATTTAATTATCTTTTGGGTTGCTAAGGCTTAGAACACCCATGGATGCCTTTATTTTTACTCAAGGCTCGCCCAGGCCTGAAAGATTCAATGGGAATCTAAGCATTTGCCATTCAAATGATAGTTAAATAGAGACAGCAAAACTGAATAGAGACGGAAAGAAGTAGGTTTCTTTTTTCTCTTGCTCTTAAGTATAACTCTGGTCATTTACCTATTTTAGGGTGTTAATGAACCTCACTAGAGACAACCAGTAAGCAGTGAACAGAGATAAAAGATCCACTTTTATCTATACAATATCAAGAAAACTCAAGGAGGGACTTCAGCATGTCATGTAGATCTTCTATAGCAAATTTATGAGGTAATGTGGATGAATGTTGCACAAAATAAGGAAGCATGGAGGAGTTATAGTCTACATTATTGCAAAGAATAGCCACATTAATGAGACAGATCACAGGTCTACGGATTTTCAGAAGTATATGTTCTTTTTTTCAATATTGACTTAGGTTATATATACATACATACATACATACATACATACATACATATATACATATATACATACATACACACACACACACACATATATATATATATACACATCTCCAAATCAAGGACATGGGTAGTATGATTTCTTGTGTCTTAATTATGTAGTGTATGCTTATTAAAGAGACATTTATTAAATAAATTCTATAAAGGAGAATGCAACCAATATTATAAGGGCTTCCTGAATTATAGACCTGAATCACAAAGCTCTAATTCAAGCTTCTAGAGCAGCGGTTCTCAACCTGTGGGTCACAACCCCTTTAGGGGTCAAATGTCACTTTCACAGGGGTCACAGGGGTTGCCTAAGACCATTGGAAAACACGTGTTTCTGATAGTCTAAGGAACTGAGTCACTGATCCTCTATCTGTCTCCAAGTGGGCCCACCCACATGCAGATACACCCACATATGAGTATTAAAGGGTTGTGGCATTAGGAAGGTTGAGAAACACTGTTCTAGAGGGTATGATTTTGCTCATATGCCACTATTTCAGAAATGTGCACATTTTTAAATCTATAAAGACTCTTGGAGAGCATGAGAACATTTAGTAGTAACCCTCATTTAACAGATGAGAAACTGAGACACAGAGATATTGTATGCCTTGCCCACAATTATATAACTAACTAGTAGCAGATAGTAGAAGAAATGCAGTATCTTGACTCAGTCAATGAGTCAACAAACATTTATTAAGCTCCTACAATGTGCCAGACATTGTGCTAAAGAGTCGTTTGAATGGTCATTCTGTTAGACCATATAGCATGGCTATTTGAGTGGTGGTTAATGGGAATTGTCATGGAACTAGAATCATTCATACTGGTAGTATTATGGGCCAGAGGGGGAAAATAAGAAGTAGTCTTCGGATGCTCATACTTAAACCTGAGTTATTATAAATTCCCTTCTGAAAAATGGAAGGTCTGAATATTATGTCCAAAGAGACCTAACTAAGCTGAACTATCTTGTGAGTACAAATACAGAAGATTTACTCTAAGTTTCAGTGATTTTGCTGATTATAAGGATACTACAGTATCATCTTGGTCAACTTCAGCTCACAATTAGGCCTGAGAAGTCCATAAATTCAGTTCCCCAAGCATTTTTTAATTGTTTTCTATGTATAGAGTATCCCTAGAGGATCTAGGGATAGATATAGAGAATAGGTACTGAGTCTGCGATTTCACTAAAAAAGGGGAGCTACTGGATTAAGAAGCTCCCTTTATCAATATAGGTCAGTGCCTTCTCTATGTAGTCTTGGAAATTTTCTTGGGACACTAAGTGATTAAGTAAAAAATGGCTGAGCCTGTGCCTTAATTTTTTTTTCATCTGTCAAGTTCAGTAATAAGTGTTGCTGACTTATGTTCAAAGATACAGCTGAGACATATTTCCAATTCTGTGTTGAGGAAACAAAGATGAAAAATGG
This sequence comes from Pseudocheirus occidentalis, assembly GCA_028646575.1. Lineage (NCBI taxonomy): Eukaryota > Metazoa > Chordata > Mammalia > Diprotodontia > Pseudocheiridae > Pseudocheirus > Pseudocheirus occidentalis. The sequence continues at coordinate 51,469 of JAQQSW010000276.1, forward strand.
CATAACCTTTACCCTCAGGGAGCTTATGATCTAATGTTTGAGATAAGACATTTACTTCAAAGCTTCAATGGATTGTCTCATTAATGTACAGGTACCCTATTAAACAGACAATAAATCATCAACAGCTTATTCTGTTTGATTGTTGTCTATGTTCTTCTGTCCTTCAATCAATCAATAAGAATTTATCAAACACCTATTATGTGCCAGGTACTGAAGATACAGAGACAAAAGTGAAACAATCTCCTGCCCGGAGTTTACATACAAGCAAAGAAAGACAATGTACATGTTTAGATATATAAACATTGAAAAAAAACAGTATTGGAGGAGAAGATAATCTCACAAAGGGGAAGAGGAAGAGGAAGAGATCTGCCTTACAAATTGGATGTTTTCTGATGAGGTTTTTAGCTTTCCATAGATACCAGAATAGTTGTCTTGGGCTGTTATTCCTTGCTCCATTTCCAATGATACATTTTCTGAACAATGTATTTTTCAATTTTATTTTTTTCAATTAGCAAACATTTTATTTGCCTCTCACCTACCCCAGTCCTGAATATTAAAAATATATAGTGTATCGAATATTTAATATAAAGAAAAAACAAAATCCTTGAAACAAATATGCATAGTCAAGCAAAACAAATCTCCACCTTGGTCCTGTTCAAAAACTAAGTCTCATTGGCTATCAAAAGTCCATCACTTCTGTAAGGAGAATAGCATGTTTCATCATTGCTCCCCTGGACTCTTGGTTCTTATATACCATAATTGTTCAGTCATTCTTCAATTGATGGGTACTCCTTGTAGATTCCAGTCATATGGTGCTACAAAAAAAGAGCTGTTATAAATGCTTGTAATTATGAATTTCTTTTTTTTTAAATCTCTTTGATACAGGATTAGTAGTGATATTAACTTGGCCAAGGGGTATGTATAGTTTAGTAACTTTGGGGGCATAATTCCAAATTGCATTCCAGAATAGCTGAATTATGGATTTTTTTTTATTTTACTCTTTGCCTGCAAGCTTCCATTGGTAAAGTCACAAAATCTACTTGTGCCCACCATTCATCTCTAGATTTGATTTTTGTTCACAAATAACTTTGAATCCTCAAACTCTATGATTTTCCTTAATTTATAACTAATGTCCCTGGAAGCAATGTCTTTTCTTACCCAGACCTGTGATTTCCTTAGAATAAGGAGCCCCTAATGAAGAACTCTCTATACCAATGCAGATCGATACCTATTCTGCAATTTAGAGTCTTTCCTTAAAATTTTATTTTTAATTTATGAAGTAAAACAAGTATTTATATAATAATAAAATTTTTAAAAGGTGATTGCACATGAAACTGTAAATCTATTATGTATACCTTGTTATGTCAAATATATAATAAAGTTATCACGTAACTTTATATAACCAAAACTATCATGTAACTTTTTTTCTTTTTTATTCTCTACCTCCTCCTACCCTAAAAATGGCTACCAGTAGACACAAGTGTGTGTGTGTATAAAATCATTGTGTATATATATATACTTCTATTTATCCGTTTTTTCTCTGGATATAGACAGCATCTTCTTCCACAGGTCCTTTGTAGTTAATTTGGGTTTCTAAAATAGACAAAATTACTTATTTGCTCAAAGGTGTTCTTAAAAAATAATTTCTCTAAGTCACTGAAAGATTATTGACTTATGCAAAGTCTTATAATCAGATTGTGTTGAGACAGGACTTAAACTCAGATCTTCCTGGCCCTAAGATCATTATGCAACATGGCTTCTCTTCTGGAAGAATATAGGTTAAAAGTTCATTTTAGTGTCATGGAATAGGCTGGGGGGTCATTAAGTCATTGTAAAAGTTCTTTATGTCAAGTTAGCCCACTCAACTCTACTTACCTAGTGCTGAGTCCACTCTCTAATTAAGGGACCACCTCTTGACTCACTTAAACAGCCCTAAGTACTGAATGGGCATTGCCTCAGTCAAAGTGAAAACTTAGAAACACCTTAACTTAAAAAGATCAAGGTCTTATATTGCATCCTGGGGATCTATAGCTTGCCATTTGACCCAGGTGGCTCTGGAAAAGAAAATGAGTCTGGTGACTTTGCACAGTCCTCCCTCACTAAATCTAATTCACTTGCAATTCATGGCATCATCTTCCTGATATCATAGTCCTCTTTTAGAACAAAGGACAAATCAGAGAGAGACAGAGAGACAGAGAGAGACAGAGAAAGAGAGAGAAAGAGAGAAAAAGAGAGAGAGAGAGAGAGAGAGAAGAGAGAGACAGGGAGAGAGAGAGAAGCACACACAGTTTGTCATAAATATGCACTAATTATCTAACTCAATGAAGTTACATTGGTTGAACGATTTAAAACCGAGTTCAGTTACTCTTAGATTGACCTTGAGTCTTGAGAATAAGTGGGACCATGTATTTTTGTAGGACATCCCAGGAAAATAAATATATGGTAAAAATGTTTCCTTGTTATAGAAGAACACCCGTGTCCCTCTGTTTTTTCAAGTACTTTGTAAGAAGGGGAATCTTGTAATACTGGTATTCATTCTTAGAAATAAATGTAGGTATAAAATAAGGAGAACTGAAAGGCCCACAAAGACATACAACATTATGTATGACAAAGAAAAGAACTCTTAGAGTTCCGAGGGAACAAACACATATAAAGCCCCACCAACTAAATGCTGTAAGGTCCCAAAGTGATCATTAAGAATAAAGAAATAGAGATAGCACCTCATCATAATTGCCTCAATCAGACTTGAGTATGCCTCTGACCACCATCATTAATCCACATACTTGCAGGTAACATACACACACCTGGGAGACATGCTCTGGAGGAAAAGGACTTAGCAGTACCTGTTTATCATCCAAGTACAATGAACTAGACCAGGATGTCAAACACAATGTTGGTGGATCTCAGAACTCTTGGATACAGCCAGAAACAAATTAAAGTATAACTGGAAAATATTTAAAGCAACAAATTTTTAAATAATATTAAATATTAAGAAATATATAACAATACTACATAATAAATATAACATTACATTTTAAAAACTAAGTAAATCTCTGGCCCGTAAGGATTCTTATGTAAGAAAAGTGGCCCTCATGTCTGGTTTTTTTTTAGTTTGATACCATTGAGCTAGACTATTACCACCTCAAAACAAAGTACTTTATCCTACTCCACCTCATAGTCTGTATAAGGAATATTTTTTCACCCATATTGGTCTAACAATAGGAGATCTGCTAGGTCAATTCCATTTCCGTAAATAAAGATCTCAATATAGGAAACCTTAGAATGTTCTGGGACTCAATGTAATCAACATAATATATGCATCATATGCAAATGGAAAATCCAAAAATATCATTGAACTTACATTATCTGTTTGAGGCCTCAGTTGTGGTCAATAATCAGAGCATCATCAAGCAATATAATTGTTGTACAGTTCTTGTACAGTTTCATCTTTGAAGAAATCTCATATGAAAGTAATATGTATGTAAGACTCCTTGATGGAAAAGAATCTTTAAAATAAAATGTAGTACCAAATAAAAATAATTATACAGTCACTAAACAATAGATACTGTGAAGCATGGAAAAGTAAGTTTTATGGAGATGAGTTGTACCAAATATGTTAAATTTGAAAAGGTGGTGAAAATATATGCAGCAAGTAAATGGGGATGTGGGATTATACCATGGTGGGACAGTAGGGTATTTAAATATGGTAGTGTCTACAAAGAAGTGATAATTAAAACAAGGAAAATAAGTGGGATTCTCAGGAGAAAAAGCAATGGCGAAGAAGAGGAAACTGCACAGAATCTTAAAAAATGTTTGTACTTACGAATTGAAAGGAAAAAGATGAGCCAGTGAATCTTTTTTGAATCTTTCCTTTCCTGAAAGGAATAGTCTAATAGAAGAGAACAGGGGCATAGAAGCTAAGGGAGAATAACATCATAAAGATAAGCTCAGACATAGCGATATTGTATGACTTACCTAAATTTTTGCAACTAGTTAATAGCAGAGATGAGACTAGAAATGTAGTCTCCAGATTCAGTTGGTCAGTGAGTCAACAAGCATTTATTAAGTTCTTACTATGTGCCAGACACTGTGCTAAATGGGCAACAGAGTGATCTTTCTCATATCCTAACACACTGCAACTAGAGCCATTGTTAATGGGAGATGTCATAAAGCTGGAATTATTGGACAATGGTATGAGATGTTCAAAAAAGGGCATGGAGTGTTAGAATTTGGAAGGTCATTGTATTTCACAGTGGGTAACAGACCTTTAGTAACCTTCCTCTGAGCAGGGTCAGCAGAATGGAGGCAATGGAAGCAAAGGATAGAGGAATGCATAGGTTTGAGGAAGTTGAGGTGGGAAGTAGAAAACTCTGGATATTTATCAGTGAAGGGGAAAATAGATGAGGATGAAAGTTGGAGATAGCAGACTCAAGGCAAGGGCATTTGTCAATGGCAAGGGAGACCTAAACAGTTTGTAAGCAAGGGGTAGAATCTACTAGATATGAATGCCTGTTGCTACTTTCTTGTGCTTCTCTTCATTCATTTTGTAATTTATCCATCCCTCAGTTTTCTCCTTCTATTAACATTTTACCAATACTAATAACTACTATTGCAAAGTATCTGGTGTCCTCCATGTTAGATGTATTCTAACTGACAGTGAAAACTTTTATTATGGAATCATGAATGATATGATTTGGGAACATGGAGTTTAGTTATCAATATTTTTGTTCATTCTCAAATTCTGTTTCTTTCAGTGTACTTTAATCAACTTATTAAAAGAGGCAGAACACATTCCTAAAGTATCAATCATACCAGTTTTAAATTGCTTCCTATATGATAAACATGAAATGAATCCTTTTCCATCATTGTTCTCCTCTCCTCCCTTCCTAATAAAGGTCAGACTAATACACTCCAAGTTTTATCACTAAGAAAAGGTTGAGAGAAGGCAACAGAGAAGGATCTAGGACAGTACATTGAAGCTTGCCCAAATTTAGGGGTAATGAGCTTATATAATATGATGTAAATTCCTTGGGGGCAGGGATTATTTCAAATTTTTCTTTGTAGTCCCCTCCTCTAAGAGCACATTGTCTAAAAAGTAATAGCGATTTAATAAAATCTGTTGAATTCAATCTAGATGATATGTCATTGATATTTATTGTCTTGGATTTCAGTCACTCAATAAGCATTTATGCATGTGTGATCAATATTCAATAAGGAAATTGGTCTATCATTTTCTTCCTCTGTTTTTGCTCTTCCTGGTTTAGGTATCAACACCATACTTAGGTCAGAAAGGGAATGTAATAAGACTCGTTCTTTGCCTGTTTTTTGAAATGGTTTCTGAATGGTATGAATTCACTCATAAAATGAAAGAAGAGACAAGACTGGATTAAAAACCAGAATCCAACAATATGTGGTTTACAAAGAAACACACTTGAAAAAGAGAGACACATAGAGAGTCAAAATAAGGGGCTGGAGTAGAATATATAATGCTTCAGCTGAAGCAGGGGTAGCAGTCATGATCTCAGAGAAAACAAAAGCAAAAATTAAACAAGCCATCAATGAACTCCTTAAGAAAAAATTCCCAGGACTAGATGAATTTACAAGGGAATTCTACCACACATTTCAGAAACACTTCATCCCAATATTACATGAACTATTTTTTTTAAATAGGTAAAGAAGCAATATGAAAAGAGAGTCAGCAACCTGACTGAAAAAAACAACACTTTAAAAAATAGATTAACTCAAATGGCAAAAGAGGCCCAGAAAGCCAATGAGGAGAAGAATGCCTTAAAAAGTC
>JAQQSW010000277.1:0-56718 GCA_028646575.1 Pseudocheirus occidentalis
GGCTTATACAGACTGATGATAAGTGAGAAGAGCAGAACCAGGAAAAATTTGTACACAATCACAGACACATTGTATGTATGATGACCAACTTTGAAAAACTGGACTCTTCTCAGCAACGGACAATTATAAGACAACTCTGCAAGTCTCAGGATGGAAGGAGATATCTACATTCAGAGAAAGATCTAGAAAGAACAGAGTTTAAATGGAGACTGAAGCAATCTACATGCTAGCGTTCTTTTCCATGTTTGGTTTTCTTTCTTTTTCCCCATTGTTCACTCCATTGGTTACAACCCTTCTATACAACAAGACTAATGTCCAATGTGAAAATATTTGTAGATCCTTTACTTGATTGTATGCTGCCATGGTGGGGGAGGAGGTAAGGGAGGGGACAAAATTTGAAACTCAAGGTGACTATGGAACTGAATCTGTAAACTAAAAGTAAATAAATCAATTTTTTAAAATGGAAAAAGACGTACATGTACAAACATATGTATAGCAGTTCTTTTTGTGGTGGCAAATATTGAAAATTGAGGCTATGCCCATCACTGGGGAATATTTGAACAAGATGTATTATATGAATGTAATGGAATACTATTGTGTAATAAGAACGATAAGCAGAAAGCTTTCAGAAAAACCGGAAAAGACTGATGCAAAGTGAAATGAGCAGAACCAGGAGAACATTGTACACAGTAACAACAACATTGTGATTATCAGCTACAAATGACTTAACTCTAGCAATACAATGATCCAAGACAATTACAAAAGGCTCATGATGGAAAATGCTATCCATATCCAGAGAAAGAACTGATGGATTTGAATGCATATCACAGCATATTGTTTTTACTTTCTCTATTTTTCTGTCCTTTTTCCTTTTAGTCTATTTCTACTTTCACAACTATGACTAATATGAAAATATGTTTTCCATGATTGCACATATATAACCTATATCAAATTGCTTACTGTTTCAGGAAAAGAAGGGAGGGGAGGGAAGGAGGGAGAAAATTTTGGAATTCAAAAATTTTTTTTAAATGAATGCTAAAAACTATCTTTACATATAATTGGGGGGGAAACCTCACTATTTTAAAAAATAAGTAGTTTGCTAACTCTCAAGACAGACTATTCCATTTTTGGACAGTTATACTGGCTTTGATATCTACCATCCTTGGGACCTTACACAAGTCACTTAACCTATGTCAACCTCAGTTTCCTTATCTTTAGGGGGTTAATCAAGATGACCCTTAAGGTCTCTTTCACCTCTAAATCTATGACCTATAATCTATGACTCAATGACTCCTATGTTCCATTCTAGCTCTAGGGTCTAGATTTACCCTATTGATGTTGAGTAAATATACTACTTGAAGGCAATGATTATGAGGCTGAAATTGACATAAGGAAAAGCTTAAAAGAGACAAAACCCAAGTTATATAGAGAGCAAAAGAGCAACTGGTTAGCCTCAGTGGATCTAAGCTACCTTACTAGTGCATTCAAAGAATGTGTAGATGTGATTGCTAAACTGCATCATTGATTTTTTTAAAAACTATGGAAAATGAAAGAGGCATTACATAGGGTGGGAGACAACTGTCCTGACTTTTTTATTAAAAGTAAAGGAAGATAAATTCTGTCAATTAAAAGAAAGTGAAGTTGATTCTTTTTCTGGGCAAAATTTCCATATTAATTTTTAAACTAATGATGGAAAATCATTTCCATCATTTCCAATTATTTAAACTAAATAAAGTTTATGAGCACATAGGGAAGGAAGCAGCAATCCCTATAAGTTGGTATTGTTTCATAAAAAATCCCATCATGCTATCTAACGTCATTTCCTTTTTTGGACAGGGTTCATTAGGGAAATGCCATAGGTAATAATCCTGAATTTCAACAAAACATTTTGACACAATCTTTTATGATATCTTTGTAGACAAGATAGGAATATATGGCCTGAATAGGAGTTTTATTGCACTTTGCTTTGTTGTGCTTTGCAGATATTGTGTTCTTTACAAATTTAAGGTTTATGGCAACCCTGAGTCGAGTAAGCCTATTGGAACCTTTCTCCAACAGTATGTGTTCATATTGCGTCTCTGTGTCACATTTTGGTAATTTTCACAATATTTCAAACTTTTTTATTATTGTTATATCTCTTATGGTGATCTGTGATCAGTGATCTTTGATATTAGTTAGTATTGTAAGTATTTTGGTGTGCCTCAAACTGTGCCCATATAAGATGGGGCAACTTAATAATTGTTGTGTGTGTTCTGACTGCTCCACCCACCAGCAGTCTCTCTCTCCCACCCCCCACCCCCCCATTCCCTGAGACACAACAATATTGAAATCAGGTCAGTTAATAACTCTACAATGGCTTCTAATTGTTCAATTGAAACGAAGAGTCAATCAATGTGGCAAACTTAATTTTTGTCTTATTTTAAGAAATTGCCACAGTCATCTTAACCTTCAGCAACCACCATGATCAGTCAGCAGCTATCAACATCAAGACCAGATTCACCAACAGTAAGAAAATTACAACTTGCTGAAGGCTCAGATGACGGTTAGCTTTTTTTAGCAATAAAATATTTTGTCACCAAGATATGTAGCATTGTTGTTTAGACATAATACTATTGCACACTTAACTGACTATAGTATAGTATAAACATAACTTTTCTATGCACTAGAAAACCAAAACATTCGCTTTATTATGGTATTAACTTCATTGTGGTGGTCTGGAACTAAACCTGCAATATCTCAGAATTATGCCTTTATAGTTAGGTAGTTCAGGATTGATAAAAGACTCTGCATAGAAATCTCCAGTGCTGGACCACAAGGCTCTCCCCCTTGACCCTGTACTATTCAACATTTTTATGAATCACATGAAGACAAATATGTCATGATTACCAAATTTATCAGTATCATGAGGCTTAGAGTAAATGACAGAACTGGGATACATAATGATGTCAAAAGGCTAGAATAAGGGACTAAATCTAACTAATGAAATTTGATAAGTCTCTCACATTAAAGATCAATTAAACAAACTTTTATTAAGCACTTACTATTTACAAGGCGCTAGATGCTGCAGATACTAGGACAAAAACTTTGTGGAGCTTACAGTATGTTGGGGGAATACAACATATAGGCAAATAAATAAATAAATGCAAATTGAGCATAGTGTAATTTTAAGAGGTAGAGAACTCAGTTGGGAGGAAAAACAGGAAAGGTCTCCTACAGAATGTAACACCTGAATTGTGCTTTTAAGGAAGCAAGGTGGTGATGAGGAGAAAGTACATACCAGACATGGAAGGCAAGGAGGTCTCTCTGCACTCTTCATTGGGCTAATGGTCAAGGGGTCAACCTGTTACATATAGGACAGTGAACTTCAAGGCACAATTCTGGAATGTCTCAATAAAGAAACAGTTTTTAGCATTTAGAAAGAGAAGAGGTTAATGTTTTTTATAGATGTACTATGAGGGATTATTTATTAGAAAGTGTGTCCAAACAATGTTCTGATAAAAATGTTTAAATTTTTAAAAATTAAAAAAAGAAAGGGAGACTAATCACTAAGAGCTTCATCAATCAAACAATAAGCAATTATTAAGTTCACTTTCCTGCCTCAACTCTCTGCTGACCTTCAGTCTCACATATCCAACTGACTTTCATACTTTCAAAATGCACATCTAATAGACATCTTAAACTCAGTATGTCCAAAATGGAACTAATTGTCCTTCCCCTAAACCCACCCTCACTCCCACCTTCCCTATTACTGTAGAGGGCCACGCCATCTTCCCAGTCCCTCAGGCTCACAACTCACGAATCATCATGGATTCCTCACTATCTCTCACCACCACCCCTCCCAATTACAAGCTGTTACCAAATCCTGTTGATTTCACTTTTGCATCATCTCTCATATATGCTCTTTTCTCTCTTCTGACACTGCTGTGTGTGTGTGTGTGTGTGAGAGTGACACCCCTACCAGTCCTTCATCATCTCACTGATTATTGCAATAGCCTGTTGGGGAGTCTGTCTGCCTTATGTCTCTCCCTACTCTAATCCATCCTTTTCAGTCAGACACTAAAATGATTTTCCTAAAATGCTAAGATTCCCAAGATCCAACTGAGTCACTGCCCTTCCCAACAACTCTAACTTAATAAACTCTGATGGTTTCTTATTGCCTTCAGAAACAAATACTAAATTCTATGTGTAGCATTCAAAACCCTTTATAATCTATCCCCTTCCTACTTTACCAGTCTTCTTATATCTTGCTCCCCATTGTATACTGTTCAATCCAACGACACTGGCCTCCCGGCTGTTTCACAAACAAGACGCCCCATCTCTTGGCTCCAGACATTCTCTCTGGTTGTTCCCCATGCCTGGAATGCTCTTCCTCCTGGGCTCTGACTACTGATCTCCCTGGCTTCCTTTAAGTCCCAAGTAAAACTTCATTTTGTACAGGAAACCTTACCCAAGCCCTCTTAATTTTAGTGACTTTCCTCTGTTAACGATTTCCCATTTGTCCTTTATGTTTTTATATATTGTTTGCATGTTGTCTCCCAGATCCTTGAAGGCAGGGGCTGTCTTTGGCCTCTTTTTGTATCCCCGGTGTTTAGCACAGTACTTGGCAAGCACATAATAGGTGTTTAATAAATACTGATTGATTGACCCAATTCATCTCAGGGTTTGACTTCCTCCAGTTGCATTGTGCAGAATAGAAACAAGAATGATGGATGGTGGGTATCATATAGGATTTGAGTTTTGTTAAAGGAAGTAGCAATAGAATAATAGAGAGAAAATCATGTCAGACTATCCTTATTTTCTTTTTTGATGGATTTATTGGACTGGTAGATCAAGGGACTGCTATAGATATAGAATGCTTAAATTATAGCAAATCATTTCATAGTGTCTCAGGTTATCTTTGTAAAAAATATGGAGAGATATGAGCTAGGTCATGGTATAGTTTGATAGATTCAGACCTCTTTAAATTATTGACCTAAAGATGACTCAATGTTGACTTGGAGGGAAGTATTAAGTGTAGTGCTCCAAGGATCTGTCTTTGGCCCTGTGTTATCTAACATTTTCATCAGTATTATAGTTATAGAAGACATATGTGATAAACAGGCTTCCATCCTTACTCCCCGCCACCTACCCCTTGTCCTCTCATGGAAGTAAGGCCAATTTTTCTCCTAAAAGCCAAAGATAACCCCCAAACATGATTGGCTCAAGAGGCCTGGTTGTTGATGTACTTTTGTGGTGGACTCAGACTTTCTGTTCAATTAAGTGCATAAAAAGGTCCTTCCACATGAATTCAGGGGCTTTCAGACTTGATGGATTTCCAAATTTCCCACATCTTGCTCTGACAAGTTTTCATATGGGGACAAAGGAAGGACACTTTTCCTGATTTGAATGTGTGTCTTTGTGAAGTATATTTTCCAAGCTATATTTCCTTTGACTGGCTGCTTAATGATTTATGAGTGTATCATTTAGTTTCAGTATTGAACCTAAAGTACTAGGGACCTAGCCTGAATCAGGATTGGCCCAGTAAAGCATGATTCTCAGTTTTATAGATGACTTGCCATTGAGAGGCATAGCTACCCTGTTGGATGACAATAGTCAGGGTCCAAAAAAGATCTCAACAATCTTAGAATAATGAGCCAAATCTGAAAAAGATGAAATTTAACAAGGATAAATGTAAAGTATTTCACTTGGGTTCAAAAAATCAACTTTGCAATTATAGGATGGGGAGGAGTGACTATGTTATGCTTTGTGGAACAAAAATGTGGAAATTTCAGTGAATTGCCAAATCATGAGTTAATGCTGTGACATGGTAGCCAAAAGAAAGTTACTGTGATTTAATTTTCACTAAGAGAAGCAAAAATTTCAGAATGAAAGAGCTGATTGCTTCACTATATCAAACCTTAGTCAGACTACACCTGGAGTTTGTGTTCAGTTTTGGGGGTCACTGTACTTTGGGAGACATTAACAAATGAGAACACATCTAGGAGAAGGCAACTAGAATGGTCAGAGAACTGGTAACTAGATCAGTTGGCAGAACAAGGGAGGATTAGCAGGAAGAAGGGAAATTCAGAGGGGACATTATAAAACTGTCTTCAGGTATTTATTTGAAGAGTCGTCATGTGCATCAGGGATTAGATTTATATTACTTGATTATATTACCAGAGAGCAGATCTAGAAGGAATAGGTAGACATTTCAGAGAAGAAGATTAGGTTTGATGTAAGGAAAGATTTCCTAAGTGAGAAAGCTACTGGATTTGGAGTCATAGAATCCAGGTTTCAATCCTGACTGCCAACAGCTACCTGTGTAGTTTAGGTAAGGCGTTTCATCTTTCTGGACCTCAGTTTCAACAAGATGACCTCTGTGCTCTAAATATGTCTATCTTGTGAATTAAAACTACCCCCAAAGTGGAAGGGGCTTCCTTACATAGTGGATTTCGCATCCCTGGAAATCTTTGAGTGAGGGCTTGATGGCCACTCATCAGGACTATTGTGTAAGGGATGTGCACTTAGGTACAGGTCAGACTAGATGGCTTTTGAGGTTTCTTCCCATGTCTAGTAGAATGCCTTGAATGCAGTAGATATTTAATGCTTGTGGTTGTTCAGTTGTTTTCAGTTGTGTACTCTTTGTGACCCCATTTGGGGTTTTCTTGGCAAAGATAATGGAGTGATTTGCTGTTTCCTTCTCCAGCTCATCTTACAGATGAGGAAACTGAGGCTAACACGGTAAAGTGACTTGCCCACAGTCACATAGCATGTGTCTGAGACCTGATTTGACATCAGGAAGATGAGTCTTCCTAGCTCCAGGCCTGGTACTCTATCTACTTTGCTACCTAGCTTCCCAGTGCTTATAGATTTTGAAAAGCTTCAGTCCAATCAGTTCAATGACCAACCATAATTCCAGATGACAGATAATTTTATTATCCATGTGACAGAGTCAAGAAGCAGATCAGAAAGAATATTATTGAACATGGACAATATGAACATTTGTTTTGCTTGTTTAAGCATATTTATTCCAAGAGTTTGTTTTCCTTTTTTTTCCCAATGGGGGTGGGCGATGAGAGGGAAAGAAAATGAATGCTTATTAATTTAAAAATTAAATTAAAATTTAAAATTAAGTATTAAAAAATGAAATATTTGTTGAATGACTGATTGACAGTTCTAAGATTATGACTTGTATTTCTTTGATACAGGAAGGACAAGATTTTTCTGGAATGTACTGAGGCCATTTCCCTAAGTTCTTTTGGAACTGTTGCTTGTTCTTGAGCAGTGGCCTAAATATGTGGCTATGAGGGACAAATGAGTATTTGCTTCCTGGAAGTCACCAATTTTGTTAATTCATTCTGGATATTAATAACAATTACCTTCTTCTTCCCTAATTCATGTCTCCCTAGTGTCGTCTCTATCTTTTGTCCACACTAATCTAGAGAAAATATATTTTCTCCTGTTTATACCTAATAATAGAAAATTAGGGAACTTTTCTTGAACTTTTTCGTCTCTCATGTGGACAAGAGTTGCCTCAGAAAATCATTCTTTCCTCATGTCTTCAAGCAGAGGCTCAGTGTTGACTTGTTCAGGAGATAGAGAAAATCTTTTTTTATGGGTAGGTTGAGCTAAATGGCCTCTGAGACCCTTTTTAGCTACTCTGCAACAATCAGGAAATCTCTAGAGCTGAGGTTATTTCAAGAGAGAAACTATTCCAAAAGTCTGATTATTGAGATAAGGAAGGCAGGGTCCAATGCACTAATGATAATTTTTTTTTAATTGGACATGTGATTTCAAATCAACAACTGTTCTGCCATTTATCATTTTGCAGACAGGATAAGCGATCTACCCATGGCTGCACTAACTGTGTCAGATGCCTTTCCAAGAAAAAAGTATTGCAACTAAAAAGAATCAGATAAGAATTCAATAAGTACCTTCAGAGATGAAAGTTCAAAGTCTTCCTGTGGATGGATTGGAAAAGAGAAAACTCACTGTTTAACAGTGATATCACCCTAAGAAAGAAGTCCCAGAAGAAAGAACATTCAGATCCATTTCAGAAGAGGCCAAGAGACATAGAAAGAAGGGTTGCATCAGCTCAGTGCTATCACTGTGCAAGACAAGGATATTAAGTCTATCTGATATGGGGTCAATGAGCTGATCACAAGAAAGCATGGAAAATGTGGTCCTAAACTCCATTATGAATTTAGTTAAGCTTCTTTATCCACAGAGTGTTTCCCCAGGGTAATGAACAGCCTGTGAGGGTGTATAAAGGATTGCTAAGTATAGATCTGGCTGGCAGCTGAGGCTAGGGACACTAATATTAATCAATCAACAAACATTTATTAAGTACCAACTGTGTGCCAGGCTCTATGCAAGGTCCTGGGGATACAAAGAAAAAAACGAAATAGTCCCTGCCTTTAAGGGATTTCCTAACAAAAATCTGTTAAGATTATACTATGGTTTTGCAGATCCTATACATGATTGTATGCCACCATGGTGGGGGTGGGGGTGGGGAGGAAGGGGAGAAAAATCTGAAACTCAAGTGATTCTGGAACTGAATCTTGTAAACTAAAAGTAAACAAACAAGCCAATAAAAAAAATTATACTATGATATAGGAGGTACAATGTATTGGGAATACAAAGACAAAAAAATGACCCTGCCCATCTAGGGGAGAGTGAAGAGAAGAAAAAATTTTCACACATATGTGTATATATACATGTCATTTAGTTGTGCTATCTATGAACATATATGTTAAAATATAATAAGCATGTAAGAGAGATCTAAGAACAACTTTGAAGAACTCTTATCAATAAGTATAATGCCATTATGCATCCAGAGGATGAAGTATGATGCCCTACTTCTTAACAGAGCTGTGATAGACTCAGGATGCATAACGAGAGCCACATTTTTGGGATCCACATTTTGGCCAGTGAGGGGATTTGCTTTGCTTGACTAAGCCTATTTGTTATAAGAGGTGCACCCCAGATGCTAGCTATGTGACTCTTAGAAGTCAGCTAACTTTTCTGAATCTCTTCCATAAAACAGCAATAAAGACAGCTCCTCCCTCCCAGGGTTGTGGTGAAGATTGAACGAGATAAGCTGTAAGGCCATTTGCAGGCTTTTAGTGCTCATAATAAGGAGATGACTCAGTCAGATTATGTGTGGCTGGCTTCAAGCTTGATCAAAGGCACGCTCAGAAGCTACCTGTTGAGGCAGAATGAACTTTGTTTATTGAAAAGATAAGTTGTCTTGTGCCATTTGTTGGGAGATGGTCATTTTTGATATTGGCAATTGAATGAATTGGCATGTGTATAGTGGTGATCTACAGGGGGAACTAGACTTATCAAATTGTTTCTGAAAATGTAATTCTACTAACAAAGGACTTCTATGGGGAAAAAAAGAATTGGAGATGGGGGAGACTGGAAGCCAGAAAACCAGTGAATAGGCTATTGCTCTAGGTCAGATGAGAGGAGTTTAGGGAATGGATTAAAGAGCTTCTGATGGAAATAGAAATGAGAAGACAGATTGAAAGGAAATTGTAGAGACAGGACCAACTGGACCTGACACCTGATTGGATATCGAGGTTGAAATAGGACAGAGTCAAATATGGCTTTGAGGTTTTTAAGCCTACATGTCTAAAAGGATGGTGAAATCATCAAGAGAAATAGAGAAGTTAGGAAAAAGATCAGATTTCAGGGGGAAGATAATGAGTTCAGCTTCTACATTGAGTTGGAGGTGGATCTTTCTTTTTTTTTTAAATTTATTTTTAATTTTATAAGATTTTGAGTTCCAAATTTTTCCCTCTTCCTCCCCTCCTCCTCCCCAAGACAGCATGCAATCTGATGGCTATATATGTACAATCATGTTAAATACATTTCCACATTAGTCATGTTGTGAAAGAAGAATCAGAACAAAAGGGGAAAACCATGAGAAAAGAAAAAAACAAAAACAAAAAAAGAGAGAAAATAGTATGCTTCAATCTGCATTCAGACTCCATAGTTCTTTCTCTGGATATGGACAGCATTTTCCATAAAGAGTCTTTTGAAATTGTCTTGGATCATTGTATTACTGAGAAGAGCTAAGTCTATCAAAATTGGTCATTGCACAATGTTGCTGTTATTGTGTATGATGTTCATTTAGAAATGTGGGAATGGTATTTACTGGAAAGGTAAAGGTTAAAGTTGTAGATCTGAAAGTCATCTGTATAGACTTGCTAATTAAAGCCATGATAGTGGATAGGGTCACCAAGAGAGGATAGAGAAAAGGGCAAAAGCTAACATTTGGGGGATGTGTGAGGGAAGAGTAGCGAGTGAAATAGTAAGGGAGAAACATGGGGGGAGTAATGATCATGGAAATCCAGGGAGCAGAAAATATCAAAGAAGGATATTCTCTCAATGTGAGGGGACCCCAAGCTGCTGCCAGTTAAGATACTAACATCTAATGTCCAGGAATGGTACAGGAAAACAATAAATCTGAAAAAGGAGGAAAACAGTGACTGACTATGTCACTTCTAATGACATCATAGTCTGAGTTCCTTTTATCCATTGTTTTCTTTCTTTAGGATGAATATTTCATTAGGGATCTGTACTGAATAGTAAAGCAATAGAATGATGGAATGGTAAAACCAGCAAGAACCTCAGATCTCATCTAGTCCAAGCCTTTTATTTCACGGATGAGAAAACTAAGGTCTCGTCAACTACAAGTCAATGTCATTATAATCTCTTATGTCCCAAATTTAAATAAAAATTATAGAAATGTACCTATTTGAGAACTCAAACACTGAGAAATTGTAAAAAAAATAAAAAACAAAACCAAACACAAAACAACAAAGGTCTGTGAGAACAGATATATCTCTTCTCACAGAAGAGAGATGGGTTAGAACAGCGGTTCTCAGCCTGTGGGTTGCGACCCCTTTGGGGGTTGAATGGGGTCACCTAAGACCATCGGAAAACACATATTTCCAATGGTCTTAGGAACCGAGACACTGCTCCTCTATCCATCTCCAGGCAGGTCCGCCCACATGCAGATACACCCACATGCAAGTATTAAAGGGTTGCAGCATTAGGAAGATTGAGAACCACTGGGTTAAAATATTGTATATATGGCTAGATGAGGTCACTCACTATCTTTTTTTTGTTTGTTTATTTAGAGGCTTTAAAACAACAAACAAAAGGGAGGGTTCAATCCTGGGAGTGTTTGTGGGGGGAAGGGTTTTTCCTCCTAGAAATGACTGTACTATAAAAACAAAAGACATAAGAAATATTAAAAAGAAAGAAAATGTATCCAACTGGATGGAAGGAAACAAGCATCGATTAAATGACTACTGTGTGACAGCTATTGTGCTAAGTGTTTTACAAATATCTCATTTGATCCTCACAACAACTCATCATCATGCCTATTTTGCAGTTGAGAAAACTGAGG
Organism: Pseudocheirus occidentalis; assembly: GCA_028646575.1. Taxonomy (NCBI): domain Eukaryota; kingdom Metazoa; phylum Chordata; class Mammalia; order Diprotodontia; family Pseudocheiridae; genus Pseudocheirus; species Pseudocheirus occidentalis. Next base: position 11,402 of record JAQQSW010000277.1, read on the forward strand.
CAGACAGAGATTAAGTGACTTACACAGGGTCACACTGGTAGTAAGTGCCTGAGGTGGGATTTGAATTCTGGATTCCTGATACCAGGCTCAGTAGTCTATAGCTGCCTAGAGGATTACATGTTGCCTCTCTGAGCTTAAGTTTCTTCATATAAAAATCCTCATTGTCATAATAACACTTACAATGCTACAGTACTACTGTGATTGTGGGGCTTAAATGATAAAATGTCTATAATATTCTTTGCAAGCCTTTGAATGCTATATAAATGTCAATTGTAATTATGATGATGTCAGGCCCCTGGCCACTGCATAGGTGCTCAGACCATTGTAGCCAGAAGAATGCTTCTCATCCTTCAAAGCTGCCTTCTAGCCCTTGGGTGTGTCCAGTGCTGCTCTGGCCCCTCATTAGAGAGGAGGGCCTCTGCAGGGTAGTAATCCCTAGATCTCTAAATGCATACTCTGGAACAAGAGTCCCTGTTTATGAGAAGGAAATGTGAGACAGAAATAATTATTTGTTGTTTGAGTTGCAGTTTGACTCTGGGGTCAAATGTAAGTGAGGCTACATACTTTACTCTTGATTATGGGAAGTTAAGAGTCCTCAAGGGCCCATTCCCAATTAGAGTATATCAGTGTTCTGTCTTTGTTCTGCCTCCCAAGATGCATTTCTGCTTCTCAGAATTGGCTACAGTAATGTACACAGATTTGAATGGCTCTGATCTTCTAAACAATTACTCTGAGGGTTTGTGATCTCCTAATTGTGGCTGCTCCCTTCACTGGTGCAGATCTTAACCCTGTACCAGGTAGCAGATCACAGAACTAGAACTCAAAGAGACCTCAGGCCTTGGACCTTGTTCATCATTCTCATTCTCCATGTGACAGGGCCTGGCATACATGCAGAAAGCCTGGGACAGCATCTCTCCATTTAGAAAACCTGCAAACCTTTCTTCTAGAAGAATTGAAATAATTTTCTAAGGGAAGTGCCTTGGAAAGACAGACTGTGGAGTGTGGTTCTGGTCAGCTAACTACATGTTGAAGAGGAGACTCCGTGACTGGCTGTGGTGACATTTGAACAAGACTATAATCTCTAGCTAGGATCTCTACGTCATTTGATTCTGAACGATCTCAGTGACAATTTTGCTCGTGATATCAAATTAAAGGAATAGTTTCTGATTTTGAGAGTGTTAAAAGGTTGGGAAAGAAAGCTTAGAGTTAGAGCCAAAGCTAAGTATTGCAGCCAACCCAAGATCTTCTGGAGGACTTTTGGGTTCCCCTTCTAGGAGAAAGCTAAAAGGAGAAGGCATCCATCAGAAATGCTGCCTTTAGGGGCAGTTAGGTGGTGTAGTGAATAGAGCACCGGCCCTGGAGTCAGGAGGACCTGAGTTCAAATCCGGCCTCAGACACTTAACAAAAAAGTTAGCCATGTGATCTTGGGCAAGTCACTTAACCCCAACTGCCCTCAAAAAAAAAAAAAGAAATGCTGCCTTTAGACATAAACTTGGTGGGACTAATGCTATGTAGGAACCAAATTAAGTTGAACACCCTAGAGTCCAAGGTGGTATGGAGGAGAATATCCCTGGGTGGTGTTGAGAGAAATGTTTTTATGTTTGCTCTAGCTAAGCAAATATCATTTTGTAAAAACTAATTAATGCTCAGTGGTTAAATAGAACTGGAGAATAAGTCATTTGCCTCTAACAATGGGGATAATAAAGCCTATGGGGTCCCCAGTGTTGGCTGTGAAGAGACCAGAATACATGAGAACTCTGTTTGACCTTGAGAAAGTGAGGCCAGAACACAAACATTACAGATGATGAGGAAACTGACCTCAACATTGTTTCATCATTATCAAAGTTCTTGAGTCGTTCAAAATTATTTATCTTTACAAAGCTGTTATTGTGTAAATTGCTCTCCTGATTCTGTATACTTTATTAGATAGACTCCTTTTCAGACCTCTCTGAACCCATTCCTTTCGTCTTCTTTATTGTACAATAATATGCCATTGCATTCATGATCATTATTTATCGCTATCACATTTATTGTTATTAGTTCAGCATTAGTGCCTTGCACCTACTAGAAGCTTAAAAATATTGATTAATTAAGCCGTTCCTCAATGGATGGGCACTCCTCCTAGTTTCCAGTTATTTGGTACTACAAAAAGAACTGCTACAAATATTTTTTACAGATGAGTCCTTTTCCTCTTCCTTATATCTCTTTGGGTTATAGGCCCAGTAGTATCATTGAATCAAAATGTGTGGAAAGTTTGGCCATGGTTCCAATTTGCTTTCTGGAACGATTAGACCAGTTTCCAATTCCACCACCACTGTGTTACTGTGTCCATTTTCCCATAGCACTGTTAATATTTGTTATTTGCTTTTTCTGTCATCTTTGCCAAGCTGGTGGGTATAAAGTAAAACTTTAATGTTGCGTTAATTTGAATTTCTCTAATTAGTGATTTGGAGAATTTTTTCATATGGCTTTTCAAAGTTTGGATTTCTTTTTTTAAAACTACTGTCTACGTCTTTTGTCCATTAATAAATTGAAGAGTGGCTCTTATTCTTCTAAGTTAGAATCAATTTCTTATGTATCTTGCAAATGAGATCTTTATTAGAAATGCTTGCTGCAAAGAGTTTTTTCCCTGGTTAACTGTTTCTCTTCTAATTTTAGCTTGTATTGGTTTTGTTTGTGGGGGGAAAAACATTTTAAATTTTATGTAATCAAAGTTAACTATTTTATCTTCTGTGATCCCAAATTTAATTTTCATCCTCACCAGCACTTGCAATCTCTGCAACCTTTTTTTTTTTTTTTTTTTTTTTTGGCCAAACCATTACCTTTGCTTTAGTTATACTCTCACCTCCATTCCATAAACAAAGACGCTCCTGGGAAAATTCAAATCTCCTGAGTCATTCTGTCAAAGTAAGGCTAATGGTGGAAAGATCATTTCCCCAACCAGTGGAGAGTCTGGATGGGAGAGTTAACTGACCCCAATTGCCCAGGCATTTCCAACAAGGATGGATCAGTACCAGTCCTCAGGTCAGGTTCCCTGATCTCTCTCCCCAACTCTTAGTCCTTCTTTTTTTTTTGCTTTTTTTTTTTTTTGGAGGGCAGTTGGGGTTAAGTGACTTGCCCAAGGTCACACGGCTAGTTTTTGTGTGTGTGTTAAGTGTCTCAGGCCGGATTTGAACTCAGGTACTCCTGACTCCAGGGCCGGTGCTCTATTCACTGCACCACCTAGCTGCCCAGTCCTTCTTGACCCAGCCCTAAAAAAGCCATTAGATTTTACTGGTTTTGGTGCAGTCACTTGTGGTTCTCTGTGGACCTGGTTCCATCTTGCCTGACAGACCCTTCTTGTGAGTATTTCCCCTCAATAAAACTGACTTGATTGTTTTGGGTTTTTTTTCTGCTGATTCTGACTTAGTGTGCTTCGTGCTTCCTCTTACTGAACCTTGGAATCCAGAACCTGACCAAAAGCATTAAGAATCCTCATTTCAAGCTGTTAATGAACCAGTTCCCCTCTGCCCTGTCCTCTACTCCCAAATTCCTTGCTCCGGTTTTGTCATTTAGGCCTTGCCAGACCCTAACTCTGACTTACTCTTACCACCTACCTTCTCTACTCACATGCTGCTCAAGAGATCTGAAGAGGGTCATGTGACTTTGATGATTGGGTCCACTGAAAATTTATTTTATCTGCTCTCATCTGGGTCCTTGTTACATCAAGACAATCCTCTTTACAATTCCCTGATTGACTCTCCAACAAAGGTTATTCGAAACCTTCTCTTCTCTCCTCCCATAGTAGCCCATCCATGCCATGATATGATATGAGAGATGAACAGGGAAGAAAGATGTAAACATTTTGGAGCCTAGAAAGAAATCAGGGCTGCTGAGGCTGCCGTGCCAGAGACCCAAGAACTAGAGCTGGAGCTTCTGCTGCCAATGAGCTCCACATTATGTAAGAAGCACTGGTCTGTGGAGTGAGGAGAACAGGACTTTATGACATCAAACCAGAGCTCATTATCCCCCTGCTCCCCCCCTTATTCCCTCTATCCACCAGGAAAACCATCCCTTTCCCTAACACTTCCATTACTAACAAGGGTTTTACCATTCTCCAGATCACACAGGCTTGAAATCTTGGTGCCATCTCCTCCCTAGCACTCAATGGACAGATGCAGTCTGTTGTTTCTACCTTCACATCTATCTGCACTTATGCCGCCCTGATATAAGCTGGCATCACCTCACCCCTCACGCCTGTACTACTACAGTAGTTTTCTGGTTGCAATAGCTTTTCTGTCTCAAGCCTCTTCTCACTTCAATGCCTCTCCCACTCAGCTGCTGAAGTGATTTTCCTAAAGTACAATCTGAACAAATAAGACAAAATATGTAAAGCACTGTGAAAATCTTAAAGTGCCATATAAATGCTAGTTGTGATGGTCACTTTTTAATTAATTGAAGACACTCCTTATTACCTATAAAATCCAATAAAACCTACTTTGTTTCCTCCCCTCCCACTCCCACTGTTACCTTCACCCCCACTACCCCTCCATATACTTTTCAACCCAGCTACACTGACATTAGTGCTGTTCCTCACACAGAACACACCATTTCTGTACTCCCTGTCTTTACACAGACTGTCCCCGTGTCTGGATTGTTCTCCTTTCCCATCTCTGTCTCACGGATCTTATGGCCTCTTTCAATCAAACTCGGCTCAGATCCCAAGTTTTACAAGAGAACTGTCCTTGTTGCCCCTCACTACTTGGGCCTTCCTTCTGAGATTGTCCTCCCTCTTCTATATAATATATCTTGTATGTACTGAGCTATTTACATGTTGTCTTCCCTCATATAATGAGAGTTTCTTAAGGCAGGAATCTTGTGTTTGCCTTTCTTTTTATATTCAGTACTTAGCCCAGTGTCTGACACATAATAAGTACTTAATAAAGCTTTTTGACTGACTAAATGACTGACTGACTGACTGACTTGACCTGGCAGAAACCAAACAGTTGATATAAAGTCCTGTACCTCTGTGCTCCTGTTTTAGGACTATTTATCATCCTCCCATCCTTTGCTTCCATTTAATCCTCTCAGTCTCTCAAAGGGAAAGATAAACTTGCTCCCCCCACCTTTGTCTTTAGGAGTTTATTTTACTTTTTGCCTTGTTTTTTGTTCTAAAAGAAACCGGTTTCTCTAAGATAACATGGCTATTCATTGTACTCCTGATTTGTGGGTGTCATTGGGTAAATGCAGTTGAGAAAGAAGCCAAAGATGGTAAAACGTATGAGAAAAGTAGGGAATTTTATACTGTGTGTATATATATATGTGTGTGTGTGTGTGTATACCATATGTGTTTATATATGTACACATATTGGCATATATACATATGCATATATGTATATATCTGTCAGTCTTATGCAAAAACCTTTGTTTTATATAAGCAAAATTGTCCTATCTTCTAAAATCCTCTTAATTCCTTCTCTGATCATGAACTCCTCCCCTATAAATAAGTAGGAAATGTATTTTCTTCCTCTCTACTCTGTTTTTCATGTGTTCTCAATCTCTCTCTCCCTCTCTCTCTCTCTCCCCCTCTCCACGCCCCCCCTCTCTTTCTCTCTCTCTTGTGAACATATATATACACACACATATGAATGCATGTATATACATCACTGTGTATATGTTGTTTCTCTTTTATGCCAAGCCCCTACCCTTAAGAATATAAACTCCTTGAAGACAGGAACAATTGTGGTTTTGTGCTTGAATCCACAGCACAGTGCCTGGAACATCATAATTACCTAATAAATGATTGTGGAATAAATGAAGTTAATTGGCTTTTCTGTATGCTCTGGGGTTAGTGACAGTGGGCAGAGCTTTTAATTCAACAGAAATACTAATTGACCATTCACTACAACTCAGTTATGTAACTCCTCGGTTTTCCTTACAAGCTGGGGAGGGTAAGCAGGACAGCTTTATCATCCCCATTTTATAGATGAGGAAACCTGAAAAGTTAAGTAACATAAGCCCAAACTATGCAGCTAGATGTGCCAGATCTGGGACTCATATGTTCCCTGGCACTTTTTCCATCACAACATACTGCTTTATTTAAGCAGAGCATGATGGGAAAAGTGACCAAGCTTTGTCTAAGCTGTATCTAGTCCCTGCCCCTATGCAGCTTATGGTCTCTAGAAGAAGGATAGGAGGCAAACTCCGTGTTTGTGTTGCAAAAGAAACTTAGATGAAAAAGAATGGTGCATTGTGCTTCCTGAAGTCCAAGGGGAGAAGTAAAACTAAGTAAGTTGACCTCTAATTGTATTCTGCTGGGGTTATTAACCTTTTTTTGTGTCATAGACCCCTTTGAGAGTCTGGGGAAACTTAGCTTTGGGGCAGCTATATGGCACAGTGGATAGAGTATAGGGCCCTGCAGTCAGGAAGATTCAGATTGTTGAGTTCAAAACTGGCCTCAGATACTTATTAGCTGTGTGACCCTGGGCAAGTCACTTACCCCAGTTTGCCTCAGTTTCCTTATCTGTGAAATGATCTGGAGAAGAAAATGGCCAAATCACACTAGTATCTTTGCCAAGAGAACTCCAAATGAGGTCATGAAGAGTTGGACTTGGCAGAACAACAACACGAACCTTTTCCTTTTTAGAATAAAATGTTAAAATATATTAAATAAAATACATATAATTACAAAGGGAATCATTATAAAGAAATATAGTTATTAAAAATGTAAACCAAGTTTATGGGCTTCAGGTTAAGAACTTTTTTACTCAGGAAGGGAACAGTGCTTAACAAAGTTAGAGATCTATCCATAAGAAAGATTTGGGAAGGAAAGAGGTGAAGTTTCCTAGAGCATCTAAACTTCTAGAGGGCATTTTATTTTTTTAATCTCTAAGTCTTAAGCTAGGGAAGAAATGGAAGTAAGGAGGGATAATGCCTAAGTCCTATTCTTGTTCCTTTCTCCCTTCCCCACCCTCTACAGGAAAGGGTGGGTCTGTCTACTCCTCAAGACTCTACTTGCCATCCTTATAACTTTCCAAACCAAAATAATCATCCCATTTCTTCATCCTATTAGAATATAAACTCCTTGAGAACAGGACCTGCCCCTGTCTCTGTGTTTCCATCTCAGCAGTCAGTACAATACCTGACACCTAGTAACATCTTAATAAATGCCTTTTTATTCCTTCATTCTGTATGTTAAGCAAACAACACAGTATTTCCAACAGGCAGAGTAGGTTTTAATAAATGCTTGTTCCAATGAAATGTTTGTTGAGTCATGATTAACCTGGGAAGGTTTCCTAGAAGGTGTGGTTCCTCTTTTGTATTTTTCTTTCTCCAGGTAGAAATTGGTAATAACAAGAAAAGTTTGTATATTACTTAATTTCTTCTCTCCTTACTCTATTCCTGGTCCTTCTACCCACCTTCAGCTAGGAAAATAACCCTATTCTATCAGAAATAGATTGTAGGGCCTACTCTGGTCCTCATCTTAGTGATGCTAGGGCGCCACCTTGCGGGACAATGCATTTTGATTTGATAAATTTATTTAAGAAAGTTATCTGAAGCACTATTAAGAATTTAATGAGTCTTCAGGAAGATTTTGGTCTAAAAGGGGATGACACTTACACTAACAAAAATAACTATAAAATAGACTTATTACATGACTTGTGTCAGGAATCCATAAGGTAAGGTGTTGTATGAATTCTGAAGGGGAAAATTGTATTAAAAAGGAAAAGCGGGACCAGAGAAGGCTTTCCAAAGGAGGGGACACATGAGCAGGACTCTGAAAAACTAGGCAAAAATTCACTTGGTAAAGATGAGAAGTGGGAAAAAGAGGGAGGGAGAGCTCTTTGGGCAGAGGGGTAGCGTGAGCAAAAAGTACAGCTATGGAAAGCAGCAGCTGGTGTTTGGAGGGCAGGATTGCCCAGTTTGGCTGGAGCCTGGAGGAAATAAAGGCTGGGACTGGATTAAGGAGATCTTGAATATATACAGTGCAAAGGAGCTTGACATTGACATTGACTTGATAATTAGTAATAATAACAACAACAATAATAACTATTATTTATATATAATACAATAAAGTTTCCAAAGCACTCTACATATATTATCTCATTGGGTCCTCCCTCACATCAGTCCTTGAGGTTGATGCTACTATTACCCGCATTTTACAGATAAATAATTGAGGCTAAGTGAGGCTAAGCGACTTGCTAGTCCGAGGCAGGATTTTAACTCAATTCTTTTTGACTCTTAAGTCTATCACTCTACACGTGCTATTCCTGGCTGCCAAAAGGGAAGCAATGGAGATTTTTCAGCACAGGGATGATATGACCAGATCTGTGTTTATGAAAGAGAGTTTAAAGAGAGGAAAGGGAATGAAGACCTGTTTGGAGGCTATTGCAGTGTGTGTGTGTGTGTGTGTGTGCGTGCACAAATGCATGCATGTACTTGAGCACGTGCATGCATGAGTATTATAAGGTATTGGTGGAAATAGAGAAGAAGGATGTTAGAATCAATAGGACAATGTAACTGATTACATATGAATGCTAAAGGAGAGCAAAAATAAACACAAAATTAGAAATTTGGGAGTCTGGATGAATGGTGCCATGGTCCCAAATAGTGAAGTCAGTAGCAGGAGGTGTTTTAGGGAGAAAGGAGAAAAAATGACTTTTGTATGTGTTTGGTTTTAGTTTCAGGTATAATGTCTAAGTAGATATATGAGTCTACAGTTCTGAAGAAGTCTAGTCTGAAGGTAGAGAACTGTGAGTCATCTCCATAGAGGTGGTATTTGAGGTTGTGGGAGTGAATGAGATGATTAAGGAAGAGAATTGTAAGAAATGCAGTAGCTTCCTTAAGCTGCTAACAAAGAATCAAAGAGGAAGCTCAAAAACCCCTGATAGGGAAGCTGTCACAAAGTCTTAGCAAGACCAAAAGTAGTGGTGTAAATACTGTACCCTTTTCCTGATGGTGGGGAGTGTAAATATCAATGACTCCCTAATTCCCAGGAGTCTTTCTTCCATCCCACTATCATGAATCAGCACCAGTCCCCATGTCCAGGCATCTTCCTCCCTGACCCCTGCTAGACACAGATAAGAATTCTATAAAAACCCACCAGATTTCACAGATTTGCTAATACGGTGCCTGATTCCACCAGGACCCCAACAACCTATTTCCATCATTTTCCCAGACTGCCCTTTGTTTTGTGAGTATTTACCCTCAGTAAACTGGAGTGCTTTCCTTTCTTGTTATAAGTTCCGTGTTTCCTTATCCTGGCTTTTGGTATTCCAAATCTTCCTAATTTGACGTTAAGACAGGAGTGGCAGAGAAAAGAATTCTGACAAGATATCATCACATTAAGAAGCAAGGTAGAAGGTAAGGAGTGAACAAAGAAAAAAAAAAAAGGAAGAATGTTTGGAGAAGAACCAGGAGATTGTAGAGGGCCTGAAGTCAAGGAAGAAGACTAGAGACCAGAAAGTCAGAAGTTAAAGAGTGGGTAGTGAAGAAATGGAGGGATTAGGGAAGTCACAGTTCTTACAGAAGTTTAACAGTAAAGGGGGAGAGAGACAGGATTATATGTCACTGGATGTGACTATGCAAAAAATGCAAGGGAAGTCCTTTAAATTTTTTTAAGGATTGAGGAGACCACATTATGTTTGAGGTCAGAGAAGTAAGAACCAGTGGAGAGGGAAAGACAAGATGAGAGAGAGAGAGAGAGAGGGAGGGAGGGAGAGAAAGGGAGAGAGAGAGAGAGAGAGGCTCCAGGTAAGGCAGAAGGAAATGGATTTAAGGATATTGGTAGAGAGGCTAGCCTTAGGGAAAAGCAGGGATATCTTTTATTCTGTGAATAGAGGAAAGGAGGAAAAAATATGGTATGATGTTGATACCACATGTGAATTCAATCTGGTCCCTGGGGATGTAGACTTTTAACCTGAACTCTACCTTACCATCAACTCCAGCTCCCTTCTGTTTAGAGAGGAGGTATTTATCAATCAACAATTATTTATTAAGTGCTTATTGACATTGCTGGGCAATGTGAAGAAAAAGCAAGAACAGACTTTGCCACCTAGAAGGTTACCATCTCACTGGAGGAAACTACATGTGCATAAATAGGTATAAATAAGAGAGAAACAAGGTGACTTTGGGAGGAAAGCTTATGAAAGGCCTCATCTAGAAGACGGCAATTGAGGTGAGCTTTTTAGGGAGGGAATGCATTCTAGACATGAGGGATAGCGAATGAAAAGACTCTGAGGTAGGAGGTTGAATACCCTGCATGAGCAATAGGAAAAAAAAAAGTCCTGAACCACAACCAAGAACATGCTAGTAAATGTTTAATAACTGGGTGTCTGAGGGGGCGAAAATCAGGCTTTAAAACACTTTTAAAGTTTAATCTGTATCGTTAACGTTTTCTTCAGTTTTCTTAAGTCTAGACCATCAACAAAACAATAAATAAAACCCTGATTTGTAATATTTGCAAATTTCTGAGGTACAAATGATCACAGTTAAAATCTAACAATCTGTTCTCCTCAATTCCAGCAGAGTCTAACATTCATAGCATGCATGGAGAGGAGTAATGTTCAATAATGTTGGAGAAGTAGAGTAGATTGTCAGTATGCTGATTTGTATTGCTTATCTATACAAACAGTTCTTGCTTTACCTAAGTGGACCTTTCTGCTGACCTCTATGTAAAGTGATTTTATGTAATGCAAATTTGCCTCATCCACCCACTTCACTTTGCTTATACAACAAAAGCATAAACAAAATACCTTTATGCAAGTCATAAAATGTACTAAAATGCAATGTATTAAGTATTGTACCATGATAACAAACAGAATTATGAAACAACAGGTAAAGTTGATTTTAAAGTATGCCCAACACTGTGTAGTATGTTGCTCCTTCCCCATCCACTGCACCTAGTCTTTCTCACTGGTGGTTGGCTTTATGGCTTTCTTTTATGAAGTCAGTGAGAGATGTTTGGACAGTGTTCCTTTTTTTTTCTTTTCCCTCTATCTGACAATAGCAAGCAGTATTATCCTCAACTAGTCTTTGAACTTCCTAAAATCTTGAGGTATATGCATACATCTTTTCAATATAAGGACAAAATTCACTCAAATGATGAAATGCTTCTGTCGGTTATTTCATTGTGAACCTGTTTGGTTAAGCTTCCCTTTCTCTTCTATAATCTTTGCAGCTAGATCCTCATTTGATGGTTCTTTTCCATGAAACGTAATCAGCTTCTCCAGATAAGTTTCATTCTAGCTCCAATTCTTGTGTTAATTTTACAGTTTTATTACTCACTTCTTCTAACCTTTCATTTTTATCAAATCCACAGGAATGAACTGTGGGCGTGCTTTTATCCAAATTCTCTTCATACATGTTTCTGTTACATCTTCCCATGCCTTAGCAATATTCTGGATCGCGTGGTAAATATCACAGGACTTCCAGAAATCTCCCAATGTTAAGTCCTTATCTACATCCAAAGCTGTGATCATCTGGGCTACAAATGTAGTGCTAGTGTTAGAGGGAAGTTAGACCACTTTTACGGTTTCATTAAAATCATCCAGATGGAGAGGGTGACTTGGGTCATTATTCAAAATAAGTAGAATCTTGAAAAGAATGCCATCATCGTTACAAAACTTTTTGACTTTGACTTCAGGAAGGAAGCAGTGCATAAACCATTGTTCAAAGATTATAAGAATTATCTTTGCCTTAGGGTTAATGAAATAATATATAGGTAGTGTTGCCTAACTGATTCCTTCCAATGCTCTGGGATTTTCTAAGTGGTGTACAAGAACAAGGTTTTAATTTGCAAGTCCCAGATGCATTTCCTCCAAGCAAAAGAGTAACTATTTTCCTAAGCTTTATGCCCTGGCATAGTTTTTTCCTCCACTGAGATGTAGGTTCAAAATGATATTTTATGATAAAATAGGCCAGTTTTGTCTACATTAAAGAAAGTTGGGACTTCATTTATTACTTTTTGCAGGAACTCTGGGAACTTCTTTGCTGTTTCAATAGCTACAACCTCTCCTGACTGACATTTGCGAGTTATGAAATCTTGCGCAATTTAAAAATTGGAATTTGAATTAAAATTTCTTTCAGAAAAGCAAGAACTACCTTGTATATATACATACGTACATATGGGGCATATATATACACACATATAAGCATGTGTGAATACATATATGTGTGTATATATACATTTGGTATATCTCTGTCTACCTATCTGGAGGGCAGTAAATGGCAAGGAAGTATATGGATCTCATGTAGGAGAGGCTGAAGAGTCTGCTTCTGGAAAACCACATGATGAGGGAACCCTTCTTCCTGACTTTGTATAGATATTCTATAATGGGTCCTGGTCTGCTAAACAGACTGCTGCCTAGCATGGTAACCAGAACTGGGGTACCTCCAGAAGGCTCTAACCAGCCAAAGCTAATCCCTTGCTTTAACACTTCCTCTTTTCCAGGCTAGCTTCCTATAAGGAGAGATATGTTATGAAAACCCCTGGATAAGACCAATAGGTAGCTTATAAGTACAGGTCTCTATACTTTGCCTTTGGTCTTTCCTACTTTAGGCAAAGGAGTATCAAAGGCATCTATAATGTTGTGGGCATCTAAAGGTCACAGCGAACCACCAAAAGTCTGGGAGCTGGAGTCCATGCTGGGATTTACTGGAAATCAAATGGTGAGGAGCAAAGCTCTGAATGATTTGTTTGACTCAATATAGACCAGTGTTTCTCAGCCTGTGGGTTGCAGTTCCTTTGGGGGTCGAATGATCCTTTCAGAGGGATCACAGGGATTGCCTAAGATCATCAGAAAACACATATTTCCAATGGTCTTAGGAACTGAGACACTACTCTTCTATCAGTCTCCACGTGGGTCTACCCACATGCAGATACGCCCACACACGAATATTAAAGGGTCGCAGGATTAGGAAGGTGGAGAACCACTGTTCTATAGGAAAGCTTTCACAATCCCCTTTAAAGCTAAGGCTTTCTTTCTGTTGATTATATTCAAATTTATCCTGTACATATTTCATTTGTATGTTGACTTTCTCATTAGACTCTGAGCTCCTTATATTTTTTTTTCTTTTTGGAGTGGGGAAGGCAGGGCAATTGGGATTAAGTGACTTGCCCAAAGTCACACAGCTAGTAAGTGTTAAGTGTCTGAAGTCAAATTTGAACTCAGCTCCTCCTGACTCCAGGGCCAGGGTTCTATTGACAGCACCACCTAGCTGCCCCTGAGCTCCTTCTTGAGTGCAGGGACTATCTTTTACCTTTCCTTGGATCCCCAGTACTTAGTACAGTGCTTGGCATAGAGTAGGTGCTTGCTGATTTCACTATTGGATGAGATCTTGGTAGGACCAATGTTCTATGGTTTGAGCCCACTCTCCCTAAGGAATAAGGTAATACAGGGCAGAGCATTCCCCCAAATGCTGAGGGGGAGACATACTTTTGTTTTTATGATATCTATGGAGATAATACCCCTTTGTAAAAGCTAAATGATGTTAATTTTAAAAATGTAACTAGGACACTATTCATTGGTGGCTAACAGCAGAAAATGCCTGGGATAAGGACTTGAGCCAATGGCAGTAAATTACTCCCCTGACCCCTTAGGGTATCTCTAGAGTTCTGAGGGGAGAAGTGTAGCCAGCTCATGCTTGGAAAGTAAGTCCAAATGTGGCTATACACATCTATGGCAAGGGAGGGCTTCTATTCAAGGGGTAGGGTAAAGAAGGATGGAAATGGTTATATATGTAATACAATAAAGAACATCAAAATATTTTTTTAATGCTCAGAAGAAAAAGGTATAGAAGGGGAAACAAATAGAGCAGTTTTATTATTATCTCATTGCCATATATATGTAAATAGTAAATACTGTTTCTCTTTTGGTCAGCAATCCTGAGGGTCTCCCTCTCCCAGTTTTTTTTTTTCAATACTAAAAGGGCATCTTTATTTACTTTTAGTTTACAGTTGATGAGCAGTCCCTTAATTTCCAGTTTTTTGCCACCACAAAGAGAGCTGCAATAAATATTTTTGTATATATGGGTCTTCCTCCTGTTTCTATGATCTCTTCGGGATACAACCCCAGAAGTGGTGTTACTGGGTCAAAGGGTATGCAATTATTTATAGCCGTTTGGGCATAGTTCCAGATTGCTCTCCAGAATGGTTGTATCAGTTCACAGCTCCCACCAACAATGCATTAGTGTTCCAATTTTTCCACAACTTCTCCAGCACTTGTCATTTACCTGTTTTGTCATCTTGGGGCTGTAACCAATGAAGTGGACAGTAGGAAAAGGGAAACAAAACCAAATGTGGAAAAGAACGCTAGCATGTAGATTGCTTGAATCTCCATTTAAACTCTGTTCTTTCTAGATGTTTCTCTGAATGTAGGTATCTCCTTCCATGTTGAGACTTGTAGAGTTGTCTTATAATTGTGCATTTCTGAGAAGAGTCCAGTTAACAAGGTTGGTTGTCACACATATGATGTGTCTGTGATTATGTACAAGTTTTTGCTGGTTCTGCCCTTCTCACTTAGCATCAATTTGTATAAGTCTCTCCAGGTAAATATGAAGTCCATCTCCTCCCCATTTCTTATAGCACAATAGTATTCCATTACATTCATATACCACAACTTGTTTAGCTATTCCCCAATTGATGTGCATCCCCTTAATTTTCATGTGCTTATAGATATCTTTAATTTCTACCTCTGAGAATTGCCTGTGATCATTTATCAGTTTAATCAGTTTAATCCTTTGATCATTTATCAGTTGTTCTCCTCCCAGTTTTTTTAATTAAAGGTGCCATCCTTTGACTCACTTCTTTAGAGAGGCCTGTTCACTGAATGGACATTACCTCACTCAAAGCGAAAACCTAAAAAGACCTTAGCCTAAAAGGACCATTGATTGTGGCCTATCTCCAGTTGTCCTGATGAATACCAGGCCAAAGGATCCAGATGGCTCTGGAGGAGAAATTGAGGCTGGTGACCTTGCACAGACCTCCCTTACTCAAATCCAAGTCAACTGTAAGTCATGTCATCATTCTTTGATATCATGATCCTCTTCGAGAATGAAGGACAAACACAACAATATATGGTGTCATTATATAAATATATTTAGATATAGATATACATGTACTGGTATAAAATCATATATATATAACAGTTCAATTTCATACAACCCTTCTTTCTGTTCTTTGTATTCTGAAACGGTTTGTTTTTTATGCATTTGATTAAGTCCAATGAAAAGGAAAAAAAAGTTTAAAAAGGAAAACTGGGAGTAGGTTGTGAAGGACTTTAAATATCAAAAGGGAATTTACGTTTGATCTTGGGAGTTTATTAGAGTTTGTCGGGTCAGATTTATGCTTTAGGAAAATCAGTTTGGCAGTCATGTGAAACAAAGATTGGAGAGGGGAGAGACTAGAGGCAGGAGGATAAATTCAGAGTTGTCCTAATAGTCCAGATAAGAGGTGTTGAGGGCCTGAACTAGGGTTGTGTGTGAGTAGAGATAAAGGGACACAGAAGAGTAATGTCGGGGAGGCATTAATTTTTAAAACAATTTTATTTTCAGTTCAAAATTCTTTCCTTCATTCTTCCTACCTTATACCCATTGAGAAGGGAAGAAATACAATTCTCATTACACATATGAAATCATACAAAACATGTTCTGAAAAAGAGAAAAGTATGTTTTAATCTGTACTCTGAGTTCATCAGTTCCCAGTCTAGAGGAGAATAGCATTTTTCATCATGAGTCCTTTGGAATTGTGGAAGGTCAACTGTATTGATCAGATACTAAGTCTTTCACTGTTGATTATCTTTATAATATTGCTGATACTGTGAACGTTGTTTCCCTGGATCTTCTTATTTCACTTTGCATCAATTCATATAAGTCTTCTAGGTTTTTCTGAAACCATGTTAGAGAAGTGTTAATGAAAACATCTGACATCTGGGTGGCCATGTGAGGTGACTGAGACTGAGGAGCTGAGTGTGACACTTAGGTTAGGAACCTTGATAACTTGCACTATATCATCATTGTACCCTTAGAAAGTCCAAGCTTTAACCAACTGGTACTAGTTCTAAGGCTGGTCAATCCACACCTCCTGCTTCCCTCATCTGCAATTCAGAGGTGCCATTTCTTATGTGAAAACCTCACTTCTTTTGCTTTCTCTTCATAGTCTCATTCTCATCCAGCTGAATCCCACTACTATACATAGCTTTTTCTTCCAGTCACTCAGGCTGGAAACCTAGGTGCCATGTGTAATAGTAATCAGTTTATCAGATACTTAGGGCTAAGTAGCACCTAGTAACTTAGGACTAAGCATAGAAGGTATGAACTCTGTCCATTGTTGAGAAGGTATGAGTTCCCCTGTTGACTTAAAAGAAGGCTATTGGCTGAGATAGGAGGCCAGTGCTGTATATAAAGAAGAATTTGAGAGAGGGGAGAATTTGGAATTGGCTCCTCAGTGAAGGAAGATTCATGGAGACTGAAGTCAGCTGAGAAAGAGAGGGAGAGAGAGAGAGAGAGAGAGAGAGAGAGAGAGAGAGAGAGAGAGAGAGAGTGAGAGTGTTCCTCTCCCAGTATCTAGAAGCTGACTGAGACAGGAACAGGATGGAACTTTGTTTGTTCGTGGCCTGGCTGATTCTTGAGTTCCAGGCAAGAGAAGTGGTGAAGGGTTTGAGGTGTGCTGAACCCTGTTAACTTCAGCGTGTGCCAGGGATTGCCCTGAGGACTGAATCTAGGTGATTGTTTGGCAGATTCAGGAGAGAGCTGGGACCAGGAAAGAGGATCCAGGGAATCAGAGAGACTACCCAGAGTCAAAATGAAGAAAAGGCCTCCCTTTGGACTAAACTGAGGTTTGTTGGAAATCAAGGGGTGGAAAGTTTATGTGGTTTTCTAAGGATTGTATTAGAAGACTAAAGTTAATGGTTGCCTCATGAGTGGAAGATCAGTATATTGTTAATTGATTGATTGAATCTTTAAGTGTTAAGCTGGTTTTCCTCTTAGGGAAACCAGATGATTCTTTTGTAACTTGATTGATTGAATCTTTAAGTGTTAAGCTGGTTTCCCCCTTAGGGAAACCAGGTGATTCTTCTTTTGTTCCTTGTTCTAAATATTGTATATAATATTGTGAATTGTTGATAAGGTGAATATTGTACTGAATCTTGATTTGTGATGGAATAAACAGAGTGTTCACTACTACTTTGTAATCAGAATCTTAAAAGCTGTTCACAGTAGCATTCTTTTGGGAGTCTACTGTTGCTTAGAATCTTAGAATCTACTATTACACCATGCTTGACTCCTCATTCTTTATCATCTTCCATATCCAATCTGTTGGTATGTCCTATCAATTCTATCTTCTTGTACAATCTTCCTTCTCTCCTCTAATGCTTCCACCAACTTGATGCAGGATCTTATCACCTCAAGCCTGGACTATTGTAATCGCATGCTGGTTGTTCTCCCTGCTTCAAGTCTCCCCAAGCTACAATGCATCCTCTACTCAGCTATCAAGTGATTGTCCTAAAACACAGGTCTGACCTTGCCGCCTCCCTTCCCCCCACCTAATAGCTCCCTGTTACCTTCAGGATCAGATATTAAATCCTTCACAACCTGACCCCTTCCTACCTTTACAGTATTCTTAATACTCTATTTCCCTCTATGTACTCTATGAGTATCTTTTGTTGTTCCTGGAACAAGATACTCCATCTTCCAACTCTGAGCATCTTCCTTATGTAGAATTCTCTCCCTCCTTATCTCAGACTCCTAGCTTCAAAGGAAGCTTCTTTCAAGTCTCAGTTAAAACTCCACTTGCTATATGAGGCCGTTCCTTATTCCCTTGATGTTTTTGCCCTCCTGATGATCAGCTTCAATTTATCTTGCATATATCTTATTTGCAATAGTTGTTTACACATTATGTCTCCCATTAGATTGTGATCTCCTTGAGGGCAGGGACTGTTTTTGCGTTTCCTTGTATCCCCTGCACTTAGCACTATGCCCAGTACATGGCTTAATAAATATTTGTTGACCTGCATTGCCTCTGCCCTCTGAAATCCAATCCTAATACCTAAAAAACAAAAATTTTCACTTCAATCTCTTCTCATCCTTTTGTACTCATGGAAAGCTAGCCTTTTATAGAAAAGACTGTATACCTAGTTATCTTCTCCTATGCTGATTGCTAAGGCAGCAAATTCCTTGTTCCCAATGCCTTTCCATATCCTTTCTCTATCATCATTCATCAACCTCCCATCCTTAGCCTTATTGCTATGATTTACTGGACTCCAAGTCACTCTCCTTTCTTTCCCAAGGAATTCAGTACTTAGCTCACGGTTTTTCTCTCTCGCTCCCAACCTATGCCCTCATAGTCGGAGATTTCAGCCTAGTTGATCATACTTTAGAGTAAAATCAAGTCCCCTCTTTGACCACAAATTCAATGATTATATTACTAATAGCTAAATAACTACTTGCCACCTTAATTGGGCCCTCACTACTGTGCACCAATCCTTTTGCTCTTCCCTGATTGTCTGTAATAGGAATGGGAATTTGAAGATCTTCCCTGCCCCTGAATATACCTAGAGGGCAGTTTGAAGACTTTCCCTGGTTTGAAAGTAAACTCTGTCCCCTAATAGGCTGAATGTAATCACATGAAGCCTGTGATAGAGGGAATTTGCTGAAGGGAAGCAGAGCCCACAGGAAGCTAGTTAGAGCCAGAGAGAGGAGGTTGAGGCAAGGAGATAGAGAGGTTTGTGAGTAAATATTGATCTTGTATTGGTTTGTGGGAAGGCTGAAGGATGCTGTGGCTCTCAGCATTATTAGGGCTTCTGAATATCTTTGGTACTATTACAGAATCAGCTTACTGGTTTTGGGATTGGGTTTTTTGGTGTCTAAATAAATGCTTCAGTCCTCTGTCTGGAGAGTTGGTATATTTTGCAGTCAAACATCATGCCATTCTTATAGTCATGTCATTATCATGATTGTGGGTGCTATAAATATTGCATTGGCACTACATCGTCTCACTCTCTTCAGTACCTGTTCCAAACATTCTCTCAAGCTACTCATACTGTCACCCTCCCTCTCAACAGAGGCTCTGGCCAAATGTTTTACAAAAAAATATTGAGGCCATCCCATTTACCATGAGCTCCCTCTTCTCCCCATCTCTATATTTCAAGTCACCTCAGCAGTATACCTCTTTGTTCCAGGCTTGGAGGAAGAGGTAGTTCTTTTTACAGACACCAATTCTCTACTTTGTGCTCTGGATCCCATCCCTCTTTGGCAGATTGAACCTTTGATTATCACTTTGTATAACTTTTAATCTCTCCTTGCTCATAAGTTCATTCCTTAAATGCTTTTAGACATGAAGAGCTCTTCCTTAACCTTAAATAAAAAAACCCCTTTCATTCATTCCACCATCCTCTCAAGCATCGTCCTGTATCTCTTTTCCCTTTTTTTTTAAAAAAAACATTATTGAATTTATTTAGAAACAGTGTCATCAATACAATGTTATAGGCCAAACTAGAGTTTTTGTGGACTTACTTAGAAGCAGCCCATATTTTCCAAATATTTTTATAGGATACTATATTCTAAATTTCACAAATTCTTTGGAAACAGTTTAGCATTTACTATTTGGATTACTGTCATCATAATGGTTTCATAACTCAGGACATAACTAGGACTTGTCCTAGTGTGGAGTTTCTGGTCACCAAAGCTTTAATGCTTCTTGTTAGAGATGTGATTATAAAGGGTACATGAGATTATATAGGACTTAGAAAGTATGAAGCTTGATGAAAAAAAGGTTGTTAAGTAAGGATAGTAAAGAGGAACAATGAGTATCCAGGTCCAGAAGTCTATGATTACTAGAAGCCATAAGAAAAGGAAGAGATACTTCTATTCCTGGAAGTAGGAGATTAGATCAACACTGCGAATGTTACCCCCAGAGGCTTGCTCAGTCCAGGGAGTGAATGACCAGCAAGTCCCCTGGGAATGACAGATGCAGAAGAGTACTTTTAGGCTCAGCCAAGGCCCCTGAGGCTTTCTGGTAGAGAGGACAGAAAATTTTTGGATCCAGGTAATCCTCCTTTCCCATAATGATGGGAAAGCAGAAGCCAAGTGCTTTGAGAATTCTCTTGAAGCCAGGCTTCTTAACTTGCTATTTTTTTTCTTCCTGGTGCTTTATGGTATTTCACAAATGTTGGCCAATTGGCTAGAGTCCTTTGAGACTGGCAAAAGCACTTGTCCAAGGCCCAATCCTCTTGTAGATGATGAGATCAGTCAAACAACCTGGTAGGATAAAAAGGCAACCTTTTCTTCCCATCCTGGGCCCATGCAGTGTTACCAGCACCCATGTGCCAGGTGTGCACCCTGCAGAGGGAGGGGAGCAATGGGGGTATAGTCCCCCCAGGGAAGACCTATAGGCTCTCACTCGTCCTCCGTAGAAAAATCAGGGAGGGTCAAGTCAAAGGTGGTTACTGAGACAGGGAAACTTGCAGAGCGAGAGGCGGGAGGCTTGATGTAGCAAACAGTTCCATGGCAGCCCGTTGTGAAATCTTTCTTCTCCCTTTCACAGGGAAATTCCTACAAAGTTTTCTATACTTTTGTCTGTATTTTCTTATCTCATTTTCACTTCTACCAGTTACTTTTAGCCCTATCACTCAGTTAAAACTGTTCTTCCAAGGGTAATAACAATTGATAAGTTGTTAAATTCAGTAGCAGTTTCTTGGTCTTTATCTTTATTGGTCTCTCTGCAGCATTGGATGCTTGACCACTTTCTCTTCCTATAGTCTCAATTCTAGGGGATTCTCTGTTGAAGCCTATAGACTCCTGTCTGAATAATGTTTATTGCCTACATTCATAATTAAAAGAAATGCAACTTGTTGTAGAAGAGATGGGATCAAGGATAAATCTAGAAGGGGCTGGCCTTGGTGAAGAGAACTACTTTGTTATCAGAGACTGGAGTAAAGGCAAAGAGAGTTGGGGTTAATATCAAAAGGCTTTGAGAAGTAGATGGGAGAAAAAGAAAGGAGAGCTCACAAGTTTTTTCAATAAAGCATGAGGCCAGGTCCTCAACTGAAGGGAGGAGGAATGGGGCAGGAAGTGGTATAGGAGGTTTGAGGAGAGAAGAAAAGGTTTGGAACAATCTTTAGTCTCTTCCTATCTACTAACTCCTCTGTTATCTACAAACATGCTCAGATATACCATACTTCCTTAAAAACCAACTAAAGGAAAAATCTTTACTTGACCTTCCCATGCCTTTAGTTATCCATTATCTATCCTCTCTTTCCCTGCCACACTCATAGTAAGAACCACGTGAGCTGTCTCTACTTTCTCACTACCAACCCACTTCATAATCCTTTACAATCTAGCTTTTCATCCCACCATTTGACTATAACCAGTCCTTTCCAAGATTACTAATAATTTGTGATTGTTATATCTTATGGTCTTTTCTCAGTCCTTATTATCTTTGATGTTTTTACAGATTCTGTCCATACCCCCTTCCTTTAGCCATTTCTTTTCCTTTGGGTTCTGTTAACACTATATGCCTGATTCTCTAGCATGTTTGAACATTCCTTCCTAATATCCTTTTCTTGATCTACCTCCTGTCCTTTTACTGTAGGTACCCCCTAGGACAGTGGCTTCCATTTAGTGGTTTAATGATGGTCAAAGGGGATTATTCTAAAAAATAAAATTACTGAATCTTTAAGCAGTAAATATTTGTTCAGTTATTTTACAGTTACAATTTTCCTCTGTGACAATAAGCATGTGTATTTTTTTGAAGTATTGTCTAAGTTTGTTTCTGCCGCAATCTGAAACTGTCATGATCATGTATACAATAATTTTGGTGTTCTTGTAGTGATTACATAAAACTCTGACTGCTTCTAAGCTCAGTGTCTCAGCCTGTCATCAAATTGTTTCCAAACTGCCACAAGGGTTTGACATTCAGGTACAAAGTGATTCCCAATACATAATTAGACATATACAAGTACCCTCTGTACACTTCACCAGGGTAGCTCCCTCATTCCCCTCAGATACCTTGTAATTGTGCCTAAACTGTGTAATCACTTGGTTAAGATGTTACACTCATGTGAATTCTTATAACAAATGTCAGGATGTTTAAAAACTATTTCTGGGCATTCATTATGAATCAACTTCAAAACATCACAGACTGTCATAAACATTCTTTGGAAACATATTATATAGCACCTTGGTGTTAAGGCTATTTTTTTGTCTTATTTATTTTAGTCAATCAAATATTCATTTATTTATTTAAATTCAGATTTTCACTTTATGTAACCATTCTTTTACCTTGCAGATTTTCAAATAAACTGGTTGGCAAGACTTCATTTAATAGTGTTCAGTTGAATAATACCTATTGTGCCAGAGAATCTTTCCTTACAATGCTTAGCTTATAAAAAAATATTGTTAAAAAGCAAAACAATAAGTGCAACTGAATTTTAAGTACATTTATCATTTAATACAGTTTTCAATAGAAAAGTAAATATTTTATATTGTAACTTCATTTTCATCTATTGTTTAGGTTGCTAAAAAAAAACCCATAAATTTCCATGTCTTAGAAACAGAGCTTTTAAATTCTACCATTTTTTATCAGATTTGTGATTGAGCGTTCTTACTGTATTCTTTAAAAAAAAATCAAAATACAGAGATATGCTCATTGTGGAATGAGATTTTAGATTGAGTTTGTCTGGTGTTGAGCTAAATATTGCAAATCTTTGTTTTAAAAAGCCCATTACAGAAATTAGGTTTATACATAATTATTATATTACATTAAATATCTTCCAAGTTGTAACTTATTTCAGTAGAATGTTATTTATGTCCAACAAAATTTGTAAAATAAAGAAATTTAGTATGAAATCTTGGAGAATTACTTCTTTTAATTCTCATAGGATCTCCCAATAATATTTTATAAAGTTTTATCATTCTATAAAGTTTTACAATTTTATAGTTAGAGTTTTCATCGATAGAAAAATGCTTTATAATTATAATTATATAATGTAAATTTAAACTTGGAGTCTTTGGGGGGCAAAGTTATTACAGCTATTGTAAGCACTTACTGAATACATCTCAAAGAATATTAAGAGTAGCCTGTTAAATTACCTTCGGACTTCACAACACTTTTTTTGTTATTGTTGTTGAAGGGGAAGAACAAAAAAACCCTTGTGAATCACTGCCTTAGGGCTCTATCTGGGTGCCCTTATCTTCTCTCTTTATATCTTGTTAGGTCTCTGATACCTCACGTGGGGAGGAGACTCCTAAAGAGGGTCCTTGATACTCCAGGTGAGATGGGACAGGTTGAGCCTATCCTCAGCTAACAGGAGTGCAGTGATCATCTGGGGGCAAAATGCAAAGGCTGCACCTGTTTACAATAAGCAGGATAATCTCTCTGCCTTTGGGGTGAGACACATTGGCTGCTGTGGCAGGGCATGGCCAGGGGAGGGGCCCTAAGGGGCCCTGGAGAAAGGACTCCTGGAGGCAGAGGGAGCCAGTCCAGTCCAGCCACACTCAGATAGAGGATGAACTCTCAATAAAAACTAGAAGCAAGTCCTGTGTCCTGAGTTTTTCTGTGCAGCTGTTTCTCCCTGAGTGGACAGGAGCTGGGACACCTGAGGCCTGTTGAGGTGGGTATAGGTAAGCCCTATACATCCTGACCCAAAAAGATAACCCTCACCTGAATAAAAAACCCATAACAGTTGGCGCCCAAACAATATCTCCCTCTAGGTGATCTCATTTACTTCCATAGGTTCAAATATCATCTCTAGCAGATGATTCTTCCCAATTCCCATTCTCTCTCCTGAATTCTAATGCCATATCAACTTCCTGCTGGTTATTTCCTCATTGATATCTAATTGGCAACTCAAATTCAACCTGTTACAAACAAAATTTATGATATTTTCCTCTCAACCCACCCTGCTTCCAAACTCCCTTCTTTCTGTTGGGGGGCATCATTATAGTCCCGGTCACCTGAATTTGTAAACTTGTGAGACATCCTTAACTTTTCAACTCAACAAGAATTTATTACGTGCCAACTATATTTATAAGGTATGGTTGCTACAAAGTCAAAACAAAAATCAGTTCAGCCCTGAAGGAGTTTACTTTCTACTGAGGGATATGAAATATACATGGGTAAGTAAATACAAAATGATTTGAGGAGAGAAAACAGATGGCATCCGAGTGAACCTTGAAGGAAGCTGAAAATTCTAAAAAGCAGAGGCAAGGGAATGCATTTCAGAAATGCTGCCAGAGACTGCAAATGTAAGGCCTTTTTACTTTCCCATACCTTCTCCCTCCTACCATCTAAACAACTGCTTAATATTTCTTTGGTTATGTAGCACCTTTTTTGACCTACTTCCATAGAAGATTTTTACTGCCTAGAGGTTGAAGGGGTCCCCTGTGATGTGGTTTGGGATGCTTTGTCTGTAACCCCAATTTGTAAAAATCTCCCTTGTGTTCGGGTACCTATGTATGTAACATCAGTTTGTAACAAGCCTGTGCAATTAAGTTGTAAAAGTCACACTTTTCCCCTGCCATAAAGACATAAACCCTGCTTCTCCCCTTCCCCCAGCCCAAAAGTCTTTTCCCTTAGCTAGAAAGTCTGCCTAGAGACAGGCACCTGGGAAAGTTTCAATAGTGTGCTATAAACAAACCCTTAGGGAAATGCATAGCCCCTTTGTTCTAAGTGACCAGCTGCTTCCAAAAGCCTTGAACATTATCAGACAAGATAACTCTGTCTCAATATGGTACCTCCTGAATCCCTAATCAGTCTAGTTCCCAGACTTGAAACCTATCCTCCCAAAGCCATATTGGACATTCGTCATTCATCCTTGACCATTAGTGGCCTAGTGATGTGTCAAGCTCAAAACCACACCTCCTAAGGAATTTACCAGTGAATCATGAGTAATCGGCATGCGCAGTTGATAAAGAAGTGCATGTCCCTTTAAGTGCTGACCACTCCTAAACCACTCCCCAACTCCTCCCTAACTCCACCTTTGCCCACTTAATTAGCATAATTAGCCTTTGACTGACAGTTTTAGGGTTATAAGTACTATCCCTCAAGCCCAAACTCTTTGCAGGCTATCTCCTTAATCTTTTCCTGCCTGCTGCAGAGCGTAAAATTTTTATAACTCTACCTTATATCCCTGAAAGTTGCAGGTACCCCTTTCTCCTGCTTGCTACTAAGCCAACATATCAATAAACTTTATAACTTTACTAAAGACAGCTTGGGTCCTATTTGAAATTCTTTTCCAGACAAAGAACTCACGAGGGATTATAACATAT
This sequence comes from Pseudocheirus occidentalis, assembly GCA_028646575.1. Taxonomy (NCBI): domain Eukaryota; kingdom Metazoa; phylum Chordata; class Mammalia; order Diprotodontia; family Pseudocheiridae; genus Pseudocheirus; species Pseudocheirus occidentalis. The sequence goes on from JAQQSW010000277.1 coordinate 36,644, forward strand.
CCCTCAGACACCCAACTCCCCACACGTCTTCACCTGCAGATAACCACTCTCTAGTATAAGTTATGAGCCCTCTCTAGTGTATAAATTTTAACTTGGAGCCTTTAGGGGGCATTACTTGTCATACCAGTATATGCAAGTAATTCTTTAAAAAGGCATTTATTAAAATGGTATAATAAAAGCAGTAACTGCCAAACATTCTTCACATAGTCTTCATATAAACTTATTGCCTCTCTCAAAAAATACACAGTGTCCATGGCTAGCATGAGAAGAATGGCCATAGAGTAAAATGGTAGCAAAGTACACAGGGACACATATGGCCAAAGAAACTAACAACTCTGGTAATGCAGGACCTATAAGTCTTTTTTCCCCCCTTGAAACATCCCCACAAAGCTCCTTATGGGGCTTAGCATCACTGCAGAACTGGTTGCTTAACCGGGTTCCCAGGGTCCTCACTGCAGATGATTTCCAGGGTTAGGTCTTTGTGAACTCCGTAGCCAGGTCTCTTTGCTACCAGAGGTCCAATATCTTGAAGCTTCCTGACAAATAATTAATTGTCTCTCTTTACACATATCTGTTTGTTGGAAGTGTGTTTATATGCTCCCTCAGCTGTGCCTACAATTCTCTCTCAAAATGCTAAATGGAGTCTGTCTCTCCTCCTGGTCAAGTGGCTCCTCTTCGAAGTGAGATGGCTGATATAGGGATGGGGGAAGGAAGAGAGAAATCTCCTTTCCCTCAAGAGATATTTCTTTCCAGGGGCTGAGTTCTTCCTCTGCTATTGGCTCTTTAAGGGCCCTTGAGGAATTGCCAAAATTTCAACCCAGTGAATTCCACTCCTTGTCCCCCATCGAGACAACCAGAATAAATGTTTTTTTTTTTTTGGAGGGCAATTGGGGTTGTGTGTCAAGTGTCTGAGGCTGGATTTGAACTCAGGTCCTCCTGACTCCAGGGCCAGGGCTTTATTCACTGAGCCACCTAGTCGACCCCAGAGTAAATTCTTTAAAAAAACCTTCACTGGATTCTTTAGTGCCTTAATTCAAGCTACCATTTCTCCCTCAACTGACCTCCTTGCTTCACCTTTCCCCTCTATAATTAATTTTCTATATAGCTTCCTAAAGTGCAGGTCTAATTAATATAATTTCTTACCTATTGCCTCTAGGATAAAACACAAATTCCTCAGGCTGGCATTTAAAAGCCTCTATAATCAGAATCCAATTGACTCTTACAGAATTTTTTCATATTATTTTCCTTCATGCTCTTAACATTTCAGCATGAATCAATTGATTTCATTTCAATTCAATTTATTAGGTATCTTTTCCCCCCATGAGTAAAGCAGAATTGAGACAGTTCAAAGGAAATGCAGGATGTGCAAATTTGGAGTATATATCCCATATGTTCACACAGACTATTTGTGTCTGACCTGTCTTAGAGCATTCTGAGCTCTTATTGGTCTAATCAGCCACAGTCAGACTTAGTGAAACTTGACTCTAACATAGTGGTGTCATTTTGGTTCTCTTTGAGAATGAAGGACAACAATCAACCAACCAGAAGGCACCTATTCTAACAAGACACCAAATACCAGGTAATCAGAGACAAAAACAAAACAGTCCCTTCATTTAGGTTTTTATATTCTCTTTGAAAAGGGGTAGTGGTGGTAAAATGCAAGATATACCAAAATAAATATAGTATAATGTAAACTGAAAGAGAATACTAAAAACTTGGGGCATCAAGGAAAGCATGGTAGAGGATGTGGTACCTGGGCTGAGCCTTAAGAGTAAGCTGAGAGCATTCCAAGGTTGGGGGACAGTTTATGTGATGAACATGTATATGTTGGAAATTAACTGTTGAAATCAATGAATAGCTAGTAATTCATTTTGCATCTACATTTAGATGCACTGGAAAGATGGCATTACCCTCAACAGATTACATTCAGTAAACATCAAGCATCTACTCTGTGCAAAGCACTGTGCTAGGCCTCTGGCAAAAATCAAAGTCCTTATTCTACTGAGGATGAGGACCTGCAGGGTCCCTCACTGAAATGGCCACCATTTTAGTTCAGGCCTGGATCACCCAGTCCATACTATTCCACCCATATCTTAATTGGTCTTGATGTTTCAGGTCTTCCTTCCCTGATATAGCCTCCTCAGTGTCCTGAGCACGGACCTGACCATGTCATTCCCTGCTCAAATAGGTCTAGTATCTCTTACTTCCAAGATCAAACATAAACTCCTTTGATCAACTTTTAAAGTACTTCAGGATCTAGCAATGACATACCATTCCAGACATATTAGATGTTATTCTCCTTTACAAATTCTGGAATTCAGCCAAACTTCTGTTTTCCCTCTTATCTTATACATGATACTCATCTCTTGTAATGTGCCTTTCTTTGGGGCCTCTGCCTTATTGAATACCTAGCTTCTATAAAGTCTCAGCTTGCTTCATCTAAGTCTTTTGATCCCCAACAGCTAGTATACAGTAGGGACTTAATAAATGCTTAAATTGACTCACAAGCACACAGGGAAATAATTTCAAGAGTGGTTCTTTGAAGAAAAGGAAGAATTCTATGAGGTGAGATGTGTATTTCATACACAGGAAACAGCCTGTGGAAAGACATGGAAGTTAGCAATGAAATCTTATGTTTTGGGAATAGCTAGCAATCTACTTATTCATCACCAATATGTTGTGGTGGTTGAGTCTTTTCTGACTCTTTGTGACAGTTGACCAACTGTCCAAAAAATTTGCTTGGCAAAGGTATTGGAGTAGTTTCCCATTTCTTTCTCCAGTTTTATGCAGGAAAGGATTAAGTGACTTGCCCAGGGTCATAAAGCTTGTGTCTGACATTGATTTGGAACTTCTTTCTGACTCCAGACCCAGTGCTCTATCCACTGCACCATCTTGCTGTCCCCGGCACCAATATGGCAGGCACCTTTTTAGGTAAAGAGGATTCAAGTACAAAGAACGACATAAGCCCTACTTACAGTTAAACTAGTAAAACCGCAACAAGACCTTTGGGGCATCCTGAGTATGTGTATATACAATACATATAAATACAAATTTCTCTAGAGCACAGATACAAGGACGTGTGGGGGCGGGGCAGGGGCAGAGGCAAGAAAGATGAGGAGCAACTTAGATTCAGACAATGAACAAGCAGCCGCAAAGGGAGGGGGAACACCCGGGATGGGGGACGCGGCAGATCACGAGCCAGGAAACTGGGAGGGTGAAGCTTTGAAGGTGGAGTCCGGGAACAAGTGCAGAGAGAGAGGGCGGTTAGAAGAGCGACCGTCGAGGCTGGGCCGGGGATGAGGGCGTAGGGCCCGCCCCGGGAGCGAGAGGTGGGGATAGGGCCCCGACACTGGCCCCACCTTTCTCCCCATCTGTCTCCCCCCCCATCTGGGCGGAACAGGAATGCAGCCCCCACCGGAAGTAGTCATCAGTAAGAGAGCATCGGTGTGCTCTCTACGCAGACAAAGCGAAGGGGGCGGGGAGTAAAGGAAACGGGCCGGTGCTCTTTGGAATCGGCTCTCCGGATCCCTAAACCTTAACAGAAGCGTTCCGCACTCGTTTCGAAAGGGGCCACGTGGGGCTGGGGCAGCTACTGGGCAGGTGGAACCAGGCACGGGCACAGACTGTGGGTCCAGGTGAGAGGGGCTCCAGGGGCGCGGAGGTCAAAGGCTCAGGCAGCCCTTGGCGGGGATTGCCGGGGAGCAATCTGAGCCCCAACCCGGTTCCTCGCCGTCCTGGCCCCGCATTAGAACCACACAGCCCGGGTTTTGATCTAGGGAGGGGACTGGGACTCGGGGATGGCCCTAAACCTGGGACCTTAAGGTTACCCTTGGGGTCGTAGGTTCGTGGGTCTGGAGCTGGATGGAACCTGACTCAGCACCTTCATTTTACAGATGGAGAATCTGAGGCATACAGAGGCCAAGTGACTAGCCCAAGGTCACATGGACCTTTATCCCCTTCCAGGCATCCTTCTTCCTTCCTTTGCTAGTCAGGATGTCAGCATACACTTGGTTCCTTTATTTTTTCCTCCTTTTAAGATTCCTTTATTAAATTGACAAACATGAACATTTCCTTAATACAGAGTACACATGAAGACTTGAATATTACACTAATAAAATCCATTTTTAAAATCTAGTATTTATATAGCTCTTTAAGATGCTTCACAAATATTTTATCCTCACAGCGACCCTGAGAAGTAGGTGCGGTTATATTCCCTATTTTAAACATGAAATTGAGGAACACAGGGGTTAAGTGACTTGGCCCAGGATCACACTAGAAGTGTCTGAGGCTGCCTTTGAACTCAGGCCTTTCTGGCTCCAGTTTCGATGCCTACTCGGCTGGATCACTTTGATCTTAAATATGCTTTTTAAATATATATATATATTTATTGTATATATATATGCATATATATATACATATATATATACATATTGAATTTTACTCAAAAGATCCGTCATCATCACCTCACTTGTTTGTGGTTCATTCTGAATTTGCTTCTTCCTCTTCTTTGTGTTTTTAGTGTTTGATGCCCCTCCTCCTTTTTTAAAAAATAACTATTACTACCCTCTTAATTTTTTCCCTGCTGCACTCTTTGAAAGTAAAATAAGTATAGTCAAATAAAAAGGAACCATAAATTGGCTGTCTGAAAATGTTTGTCTCATTCTGCTCCTCTAGTCGGGCTCTTCTCCACCCAGAAGTTGGATGAATGTATCATCCCAAGTCTTTTGGAGTAATGATTAGTCATTGTATTGATCCTAGTTTTTAACTCATTCACAATTATTTTCCTTTACAGTGTTGTTGCCATTGGACAAATTGTTCTCCTGGTGTTGCTCTCTTCATTTTGCATCATTTCATACAATTCTTTCCTTCTCTGAATCAGTACCTTTTATCATTGTTTATAGTATAATAATATTCCATTACCTTGTACCATATTTTTTCAGCCATTCCCCATGTTTTATACCACAGTCCTATACAACAACAAAGTGCTGCTGTAAATTATCTTGTGCACCTGAGCCCTTTCCCTCTCTTTGATGTCTTTGGAGTATACATATGCTTAGTAGTGGAATTACTGGGTCAAAAGGGTACATACTCTTGCTTTCCAAACTAAACTGTGACAGCCTTTCCTTTTGCTGTAAGGGAAAGAGGGATAGATTGGGAGGAAGGAGACCTAGGTCCTGAAACTGACTGCTACCAACTAGCTTTGTAATTTGGGACTTGGACTCTTTGTGCCCTGATTTCCACATCTGTAAAATGGGTGGTTTGAACTTGAACTTTGAGGTCTTCTATCTCTAAATGTTAATTCACAGAGCTATATAGAAGAGACTCTATACCACATGTTTTTCTTACATCAGTAGAAGCTGGTAGATCTGTAATTTCATCTGTTACCCCTCTAACACCCCCCCCACCTTTTCCCATCATGCAGATAGCAAGGCTTAATTAAGATCTGAAAAATTCATCACCCATTGGCCAGCCTCCTTGGTGGAGAGCCACTCTACACTTGGCTACACTGGTACCAAGGGGAAGATAGAAAATTAACACCTGTACTCAAAGCTATTCCAGCTTGGTCGGTCATGTCATGGCTTGCTTTCCCCAGGTGTAGCATCCAGAGTCTTCTCTGCACATGAGGCACCATCATAGGATTTGAGTGGAGCACCACAAACTCATCTGTTGTTATTTATTACCTTGTATTGTCTTCTGTTTCAGTGTGTGCTACTGTTGTCATCTACAGATGAGTATAATTTAAGGTAGGGAGTGAAAGGGGAAAAGGATAGGTAGATTTGTCTGAGAAATCAGGGCAGGGATGATCCATTGCTACTTTTATATTCTTTCCCATAGTTACAGTTAAGCAGTAAGTATTTGATAAACACATACTAAATTAAATAGGAAAAAAGTAGAATCCATGGGATTGGGAGAAATGTTATACTCCTTTTTAAAAACTGATATTAAAGCTAGCAGATTTAGGGAACTGGGTTTGTAATCAAAAAGCTCTGAGTTAGTATGATAGCTTTAAATCGGCTTTACTGTGTAATCTGCTTGGGAAGGATGATGATACAGACAGGACGCTTACAGCCTCATTTCACCCTGCTAGCTCACCTCTAGGATCATGGCTACCAGCGAGCGCACTTTTATTGCCATCAAGCCAGATGGGGTCCAGAGGGGCCTGGTTGGAGAGATTGTTAAGCGCTTTGAACAAAAAGGATTCCGTCTTGTTGGCTTAAAATTCATGCAAGTAAGTAGGTTATTTCCCCTCTTAAACAAATGTACTCACTCCCTCATTTGCCATGATGGGATAGAACACTTGCCCCTGGTATAGGGGTGGGAATATTGGTGAGAATAAGATATGGGAGTGGGGTGAAGGGAGGCGATATGGATTTTTCACTTTTCAAGATCTTTTGGGGAAGAGGGAACATCAGTTTCCTTGAGGTAGTGCTAGAAACTGTTCAGTGGCCTGCTGTTACATCATGGGGCTGCATATATCTGGGTGCCTTTGTCTCAGTTTATGTCTAAATCTTTTCACCTTTGAAAGAAGCCCCCACTCTACATGGTAGAGGGTTTCTTAGTAAATCTGTCATCCTTCTAATCCCTCCTGCCCTGGGGCATGTTTGAGTTTGTAGTTCTGAGCTTCCCAGAATAGATCATTTTTGAAAACATTTTATTTTCTGAGGCAGGCTGCATTTGAGCCAGGAGATCTTTCATTCAGTCTATACCCATTGTGTTCAGAGTCTTGAATTATACCCATGGTGGGGGGATGCAAAGAGAACATGGGCTCTGCTCTTGGGGAGCAGCTACTTTAAAGAAGGAGAAAGAACGCTCAGCCCTGAAAGTGAGGTATTTCAGCTCCAATATTTCCTCTACTCACTCTTTGGTGCAGATAAGTTGAGAAATCATCGTACCTCAAAAACATGCCAGTTATGACCCACCCATCCCAAAAACATGGAAGGAGAGACAAGGAGCTTGGAGAATCCACAATGCAGGTTGGCAGTTTGAATAATTAGGAATTGGAAATAAAAAAATCAACCTTAGATTTGCTCCAGAAAATTAAAAAATCTGTCTGGCTTTGTTTCTGGACTATCTCTGCTGTTGACACATAATCAGGGAAAACAAATTTTAATATTTATTTCTTACTATAAAATAACAGTCTTTATTGTCTTCTGTCTCTACAGCTCTTAGGGCTTTTCTGTGATTAACCCAAGTCCAGCAGTATTAAGTAGGGAGAAAAAAAAAAAGAAAAAGTACCATACAATAATTTGATTCAGTTGACATTTATTAAGCACATACTCTGTCAAGCATTGTGTTAAGTGCTAAATTAGGAAACTAAAAAGAAATGAATAACCATTCCCTTCCATTAGCACCTATGTTTGGGACTTGACCTCATCACTGATTTAATCAGGCATGAAAATGTATGCCATGATTTTAAGGGTGGGAATAGATTGAACATGTCTTAGATGCACTTCAGGGCTTTGGTTCTCATCCTCAGTTCTTTGGTTCAGGCTTCTGAAGACCTCCTCAGAGAGCACTACATTGATCTGAAGGATCGCCCCTTCTACGCAGGCTTGGTAAAGTACATGCATTCCGGGCCCGTTGTAGCCATGGTGAGTATTTGTAGGGACCATTTATGTAAGCTGCGTTTGCTAGGGATAGATTAGGATGGAAGATGGTAAATTTCTACTCCTGGGACAGCTTGATGTAGTGGCCAGAGTGCTGGCCATCGTTGGGGTCAGGGAGATGTGGGTTTGAATTTGACACCTGACACATCTCTGAGCATCAGCTTCTTAACTCTTTAGATTATCTGCGTGACCATCTTAGTTTTCTCATCTGTAAAATAAGGGGATTGGATGAGGTGACCTATAATAAGGGTCCTTCTAGCTCTGAATCCATAGATTTGGTCCCACCATGACAGGATTGTAATGTATGGAAAATGGACGGCAAAGTTGGAAGCACCACATAATTGTCAGTTACTGTTACAATGACCACCATCCTCAGCTATGTACAGGAACTCTGTGGTCTTGGCGGCTTCTCCGAGTTGGAGATAAGCTGAATCTTCTGACCCATTTCAGATAATGCAGATCCATGTGTGCAATTGAAGGCCTGTGACTTGAGGCTGAGAGGTCACCTAACTCATTCCTCAGCATCCCAGTTGGACTTCACTTACTCTTTCCTAAACATATCTGAATCTTGGGTTTGTGGAGGCTTTACCAGTGGGGCCTCTCTTCAAGGGAGAGTGCTTTTGGAATTAGCAACCTGTGGGTCTTCCCCACTGATTCCTTTTTTCCCTTGACTAATTTTTTTCCTGTGGAGGTCTGGGAAGGGCTGAATGTGGTGAAGACAGGTCGAATGATGCTAGGAGAGACCAACCCGGCAGATTCCAAACCAGGGACCATCCGTGGGGACTTCTGTATTCAGGTTGGCAGGTAGGTCTTGGTTCTTGTGGAGCTCATTGTCAGAGGGATTTGTGCTTCGTCAGCACAACAGTGGGATGCAGAAGTTGTAGTTAATATAATAAGGAGGTTTGTATCTTTTAGTAAACCTTTCTCACCCAGTAGCTTGGCTCTGGGCCTCTCTATCTTAGGTCAGTCAGCCAACATGATTATGCACCTGTTGTGCATTTAACTCTGTACTAAGCACTGGGTGTGTATATGTGGCAACTGTGCAGAAGATAGAGGACGGACCCAATTGTCAGCACCACAAAGAGCTCCACAGACTGTCTATTTGTCAGCTCTGTTTCATGGTGGTGATATTTGAGCCAGTCTTAGGGAAGGCTGTGATTTAAAAAACGATAGTTGATAGCAGAATGGTTTTTTTGGACTTTGGATCAGCTTGAATGGCTAGGCAAGTTTTAAATCATCAAAAGAGAGAAGTAAGACTCTGACAATTTTCATATCTTTGGAGGTGAGAGCCATTTGAGGAGAAGGTATATTTTATGATTGCTTTAAAAAAGTGACACCCCCAACACCCTGCCTTTTAACAAAGAAGTACAGTTATATAAAACCAATCAACACACATCTACATCTGAAAAATACATACTTTATGCCATACCTGTAGTCCACCGCCTCTCCCCTGAGAGACAGGAGGCCCACTTCACAGCCTGACCATTTTCTTTTGTGTCTTGCTGGTGGTAGGAATGAAGGGGCTGCAGGAATGAAACTCTGTGCTTCTTAATCCCTTTTTTATTCCTAACATGACAGATTTTTTTCTTTCATGCCCTTTCCTTCCCAGGAATATTATTCATGGCAGTGATTCAGTGGAGAGTGCTGAGAAGGAGATCAACCTGTGGTTTCATCCCAACGAATTGGTTGATTACAAGAGTTGTACCCAGCAGTGGATCTATGAGTGATGTGGAGGAGGCATATCGAGCTTTCTCCATTCCCACAGGGAGGGGACCTGGCTGTGGCTCTGATTATTTTCAGGGCCTTCCATATGGACTGTGGAGATTTCTGTGCTTGCCATTAACTTTGGTTGCACAGTGTTCCATCCTTCTGGTCATATTAAAAGGTTGTTGGAGCTATTGAGTGTGTCATTCTGTGGTCCTGAGGGGAAGAGGTGGGAGGATGTTAATGTTTCCAGCTTTCTTTTCCTTTAGTATATTATTGGACTGGTTGAATTAATGGAGTAGTGTAAAGAATAGACAAGTCGTTAATATTTTGGTTTTGATGCAGTGGGGATATACAGTTCCAGAAAGAGAGAATGAGGGGAGGCAGGAGGTGGGAGGGGGGAAGGGCTGAGGGAGGTCCAGTCTTTTTTCTTCTTTCATATGGTTGTTATGAAGATCATATAATTGTTGGAAATCGGGAGAGTATATTATAGAAGTGATAGATGTTTCCAAGAAGATCTGTTTTCCTCGCCATAGTAGACAGGTGCTGTCATGCTGAACCCTAAGTACATTACAGCCTTGGTGATGCCAGTTATGACTCACCCAACTCTTAAGAACTCCTCAAGAGAATTTTTCTCTGTCATGGCCAGTAAAACTCCTTTTCCCAAGCAGCCATTCAAGTATAGTTCTGCATAAGATCGTAGATCTTGAGCTGGAAGGGGTCTTAGAGGTCCCATCTAGCTCAGTGCCCTCTTTTACAAATGAGGAAATGGGTATCCAAATAGAGACCTGACTTACCCAGTCACAGGAAGGAACTGGCAGAGCTGAGATTCACTTAGATCCCATGACTTAAAAGTTTATCACTCGCCATTGTACCATGATGCTTCCTGGAGCAGAGGGATAGTGACGTTTAATTGTACCATTTCACCTGTTTGCTGGACTTGCAGAGATGGGGAGTGACCTCCCCTCCCCAACTCAAGCATGCTGTCTGCAGTAACATTCTGCCTGGTTCTAAACATAAAATATTTGCTCATATTCTACCTTTAGCTCCTAATTCGCTGTATAATAATAAGCTTTTGTCAATTACTGGTTAGCATTCACGCTGGCTGGCATATATAATACTAAAAATTGTGTTAATCGTAACTTTTTTTAAGCCAATGATAACCAGAATCTCCTTTGTTCCTCCTTTGCTCACCTGCTGAGGTGAAGAGTTTCTTGTCTTTTCTTTATTTCTCTGACCCATGTCATGTTTCCCTACTGGGGCTTCCCAGTGATCCACCTGCCACTTTTGCTTTGCTGTGTTTAGCTCACTCTCCCTCTTATTCCTGATAGGTCCTACTGTTGTTCCTTTTCCCCTTTGTAGCCTTGGTATGTTGGCTGGGAAACAAGCTCAGGTAAACAGCTTGGGAGCTAGGAGCGATGACCCCCTCCCATATTGTGCCAATGGCACATTTCAGCAAGGGAAGGTGCTTTTTGCCTAGTAAGGTGCCATGAAAATGCATCTTGGTGTTTAATTTGTTAGGGAAGTATTGAGCAATAGAATCTAGCTTCCTCAAGGGCCAAGGCTGTTTTGTTTTGTCTTGTCACTATCCCAAGTATATAGAAGGCACTTAAAAAATGCTTCTTGAGTAAATGAACGAATGAGCATGTGCTGTGGGGCCTGGGCCTGTGCTGTAACTGAAGGAACATCAAAGGACAGTAGGAGGCCTGCATCAATTACCCTTTTTTCAAAATGTTGATTTTACCTCAGAATAAACTGGAGACTCGGGCAGCCCCTGTGGGCAGTTTTTAATTCCACAACTTGCTTGAAGCAATTTTATCTGGTTGCTATTTTCCCTGCTTATTTGGGCATGGTGATTCTGGGAGGGGATGATGGTAATAATAATAAAAAAATGATATTTTGTAGTACTTTACAGTATGTAAGGTACTTTGTAAGTATCAGTATGTAATGTACTGATTCGTGTAAATCCTGTATAATAGCCCTTTGAGGTATGAAGGTGAATTGAGGGTTGAGGGGTGGGAGAGGAGATAAGAATATAGACACCTTCCAGGAGGATCTAGAACAGGGTTCAGTAAATTTGACTTTTAAAGAAGGTATGGAACAAGGATTAAGAGACAAGAAAGATTTTGTGCTGAAGGGCCTAAGAATAGCTTTGACTTGAGATGAGATCACTGAACTGTGGGACTTATTGGAAGGAGTGGCTGAAGGCTAATGCTGGGCTAGTAGAGTTGATTTTTTTTTCTCCCTTTTTTTTTTTTTTTGCTTTTTTTGGGGGGGAAGGCAGGACAATTGGGGTTAAATGACTTGCCCAAGGTCACAAGCTAGTTAAGTGTTAAGTGTCTGAGGTCGGACTTGAACTCAGGTCCTCCTGACTGCAGGGCTGGTGCTCTGTTCAATGTGCCACCTAGGTGCCCCAGGTTGATTTAAAAAAAAAAAACAACTTATTTTTAATGACTTGTTTCCCCACATTCATCTCCAAAGACATCCTCCCTCAATGGTAAGTCTTGTAATAACAATGCAAAAAAGTGAGAAAACTTTTATAGCATATACAGTATTCCACATCCATAGTCCCTTATGTCTGTAATGAATCAACTCTTCCCTACAGTCAAGCTTAGTATCATTACATGATGTTTGGAGGTTTTTTGGGTTCTGTTTACATTGTTGTAGTAATTGTATATATGTATTATATGTGTTATAACAGTGTAAATATTATAAAATACAATTTTTACAACAAAGTAAATACAGCATTCTATAAATATAATCTATATACACAGTTACATCAATGTAAGTAGGACACTCTTCATTGTGTAACAGCAGATGTGCATACATACATGTGTGTGTAGAGATTTGTGTGTCTCTATACATATATATTGCTTACTTTGCTAACTTCATTCAGCATCATGTAGCTTTCTGTGCTTCTCTAGATTCTTGGCATTTTTTTTATTACATGCCAATCATTCATTACTTTCCTGTGCCCCACTTTGTTTAATCACTCCCTGGCAGAAGCAGACTCCCACTTATACACAGAATCATCTGTATTTCATGTGACTGAGTCAGTAAACATTAGGTGCCTATAATGTGCCAGGCAGTGTGCTAAGTAATCCTGAGAATACAAAGAAAGGTAAAAGTCCCTGCCCTTGAGGAGGCCCTGTTTTACTCCTCCCAGATGCCTGGCAATTGGTTAGCTGGAGGGGAAGAGAGTCAGGAAAGAGCTCTCTCCATAGGTGTTAGTGGCCTAGCTTCTGAAGTTGACTCAGGACTAGAAAAATTATAGGTGAAACTCGCTTCTTGATCTGTAGGAAAGCCATTGGGTCTCCCTGTGGTTTCTTTGGGCTCCAAGCAGGGGGTTCTATCAGGAAGTTGGCTCAGACCTCTAGGAACTGGAAACAATGGCAGAAAATGTCCCTGGGATAGAAAAAGGGTCAATCTGTGGTTAGTTAGAAGGGGCCTCAGAGTTTTAGCTCAACCCACGTTTTACAGAGGAGGAAAATGACATGATAGTTCCACTTTCTCACTACAGTCAGCTCCTCTTCTTTCTGTTAGGTTGTACTGATCGTGGTGTGGTATAAAATGACCTGGTTCTATCCCTGCCTCTATCCTAGTGCTGTATTTTGGGGGAAGCCATTTCTCTACTCATGGACTTAGTTCCCATCTGTGAAATGAAGGAATCTTAACTAGATCTCTGAAATTACTTCCCACTCCAACTACCAGGTCAATATTCAGCCAATCAATCAACAAGCATTTAATTCCTACCATGTACTGGCTCTGTGCCAACAGGTGGGCATCCAACTGCTTAAGATTCAAAGGGATAGGAACTGAAGTTAAAAGTTCATTGGTGGAGGGAACACCTAGGCAAGGAAGCTGGTGATCTCATGAGATCCCATCGATTTAATCACCATCTATAAACTGATGGTTTTCAAATCTTCTTCCTAACCCAACCTCTCTGCTGACTTCCGATCTTGCATCTTCAGCTGCTTTTCAGACATCAGGAACTGGATATCCAAACTCAATGTATACAAAATTGAACGCATTACCATTCTAAATATGACCCCCTCCTACCTTTCTACCATCCTCCCAGGCCCCCAAGCTCACGAACAAAGGAGTCATTCTCAGACTCCTCTATCTCTTAATCACCAAGCCGTTGCCAAGGTCTATTCAATATCTCTTGAATATGCCCTGTTATCTCTGACGCTGCCATCACCCCAGTTCAAATCTATAGCACCTCACGCCTGGACTATTGCAGTAGCCTGCTTGTGGGTCTGCCTGCCTCAGGACTCGGCTCCTATTCATCCTCCAGCCACCAAAGTGATTTTCCAAAGGGTCAGTCTGACCATGTCATACACCCCCTCAACCTGGCCATGCTTCCCCCCCTCCAGTAAACTCCAGTGGCTCCCTAGGTCCTCCAGGAAGAAATCCTCTGCTTCACATAACCCAGTTCCTCCTGACCTTTGTTATTGCCTCTTCCTGACCCCATAGACCACTGCATGTCAACACTGTCCAGATGGTTTTCTTGTCAAAGATACAAGAGTGATTTGCCATTTCCTTCTCCAGTGGATTAAGGTAAATTAGAGGTTAAGTAACTTGCCCAGGGTCACATAGCTAATAAAAATATCTGAGGCTGAATTAGAACTCGGGTCTTCCTGACTCCAGGACATCATTCTATCCATTGAGCCACCTAGATGTCTACCTTTACATTCTTCTTATACCTTACTCCCCATCACATATTCTGATGAAGTAACATCTTTCTGTTGCAGGAAACTCCCCTTCTCCCCTCTCTTCCCCCTCCTTTCTGCTCCCTTTTCCTCTCCCTCCCCTCTTTGCTCCCCTCCTCCTTCATCTTTTCTTCCCTCCTCTTGCCTTTTCCATGCCCTTCCTCTCTCCTCTCTTCCCCCTCCTCTCTGCACCCTTTCTTTCTCCCCTCCCTACTGCTTCCCCGCTCCTTTATGTTCCTTCTCCACTTATCCCCTCCCCCTCACCTCTCCCTCCTTTCCCAGCCCTCCCTCCTGGCCCCACCTCCTTATCAGGCCCCGCCCCTGCCAGTGGGGGCAGGCTCTGGGCTCGGCGCTGTCGGTTTCAGTGCTAAGTGCAGACTCCTCAGCCTCGAACCTCTTTCTCTGCCGAAGCCACAGACGCCTCTTTCTCCAGCTCCAGCCTGATCTTCCCTGGTGAGAACGGATGGACCCCCGCTCCCCGCTTGCTGCCGTCCCGCGGCTACGCCCCAGCAGGCGCTCCTTCCTGCCCTCCTCTCCCCCGGCTGGGGTCCTGCCGGGCGCGCCGACTGAAACCGAGGAGAAGGAAGGGGAGGAATCCCGGCCGGGCGGAAGCCGCTCCTGGGCTCTGTGAGAGCCACGTGGATGCCGGCTGGGCGCCGGGAAGGGGGGGAGGGGCGCAAAGGAATGGGGGAAGGGGACAGGAGTCTCCCGGGACCCGGGAAGGGTTCAGGGTAGGTGCAGACCACCACGGTCCCGTCCGCCCCACCCTTGACTAGGCCCTTCCACTTGGCTTCCTGACCCGGCCGTCTTCTCTACCCACGCAGGACCATGGCCAACACCGAGCGCACTTTCATTGCCATCAAGCCCGACGGCGTTCAGCGGGGCCTGATCGGGGACATCATCAAACGCTTTGAGCAGAAGGGATTCCGCCTCGTGGGCATGAAGTTCCTTAGGGTAAGGGACCCCCACCTTTTCCCTCCCACAGGCCTCAGGCACCTGACTTTTAAAAACTATTTTCATAACTGGATTTCAGTATTACTGATTTTTTTTGTAATCCCATGTACTTTTTGTGCATCAGAAATATTATTCTGATAAGGGGTCCATAAGGTTTCCCTAGACTGCCCAAGCTGTCCGTGAGGTCTGTAAAGATTTTTCAGAGCGCCCCCCAAACCTCGGGCATATCTTTCTTTGCCCTTTGCAGTGGGCACCCTCCTCTCCTCACACCCTGCCTTCAGTGGGGCTGCTCCCAGTTTTCCCCAGCAGCTTATCTGCATGCCTTTGAATCTGAGCTGCAGAGGCTCCTTGCTCTAATTTTATGAATTAATGTACTGAAGAAGAAAAAAAAAAACCCCAAACCCACCCAGCCTCATCGCCATTTTTCTGCTCTTGCTTCAACTCTTTTCCTGTCCCCTATTGGGAGGGGAGGGAGGGCTGATTGGGGGGTGGCCGGCTCCCTTCCGGGGGCAGGCAGCCGCTTGAATGACAAATGCTCTTGGCTAAGGTGATTTGTACCTCTCCTTCTGACCCATGAGGATCCTTCTTCCTGTTTGAACCTGTCTCTAGCTTTTCCCCTCACCCTTAGGAATGGCAGCTGAGATTGAGAATCCTTGGTTTGCAGGGCAGGAAATCTTTATAGAGGATTCAGGCCTTTGCGATTTTTTTCTTGAAATACTCAAATATTTTAATTCTGTCATGTCCTATAAACTTAAAAATCTGTCTGACCATTTGGCCTGGATTCTTAGGATAACTAGTGGACCATGCTGCCGAGGAAAATAGTGAGTTTGGGTTGGAGTTACAAAGTCCAGGGCTGGGCGAGATCTTCAGATTAAACAATTTTAAGAGCGGTTGCCCTTAGAGGCAATGTGACACAGCCTGTGCATACCTAAACAGCAGTTCCTTCTCCAGTATCCTTGAAAGTACTAAACTAGTGAGTGGGCCCTAGTACCTCTAGGCCCTAGAGTCTAGGATAAGACAGACCATTCCACTTTATGACAGTCTTAACTGTTCAGAAGTTTTTCCTTGTATTGAGAAGATAAAATCTACTTATCTCTAATTGGCTTCTCCCAATTTTACCCTCAAGGGTCAGAAGAATAAATTTAATCTTACCCTTCCAAATGATAGCCCTTCAAATACTTGAAGGCATTTAGGACTAACCATGCCCAATTCCTTGAATGGATTCTTTTTTTCTCTATTCTTTTTTAAATTTAATTAATTTGTGTATTTACTTTTAGTTTACAGCATTCAGTTCCACAATCCCTTGAGTTTCAAATTCTTCTTCCCCCCTTCAATGACTGCATGCAGTCAAATATAGGATCTACAGATACCTTCACATTAAACATTAGTCAGGTTGTAAAGAAGGATTATAACCAATGGAGTGAACAATGGGAAAGAGGAAACAAAACAAGAAGAAAGGGAGCAAGTAGTTTGCTTCAATCTACATTCAGACTCTGTAGTTCTTTCTCTGGATATGGATGTCTCTTTCAATCATGAGTCTTTTGGAGTTGTCTCATAACCTTACATTGCTGAGAGGAGTCCACTCTATCAAGGTTGGTCATCATGTCCCTATTCTTGAATGCTTTTATTTTGTTAAATATTAACTAATTACATGTAAATTTTTATAACATTCCTTTTTAAAATTTTTGAGTTCCAACTTTTCCCCCTTTCCTGTTCCTCACCCCTTGAGAAGGCAGCCATTATATTTATTATCATGTGAAGTCATGCAAAAAATTTCCATATTAGCCATTTTTTTTAAATGGATTTTTGAATGCTCCCTCTTGTGGTTGTTTTCCTGTGGACTACCTGATTCAGCATGTAGAGTGACTTTCTTCCTCCTTTCCCATCTGGCTTTAGAGTATAATATAGTTGATTTGTTTGTATGCAGGTGCTGAATTTGCCTGAGTTTTTAGACAACACCTCGTTGGCCAAAGTGGTGCTAAGCTTTTCATCTCCCTTCCTCTTCTTTCCTTTCAAACTTAGATAGGGAGACTATAAGGTCTTCTTCTAGTAACCCCCAACTCTTATGTGCCCTCAGGCCTCAGAGGAACATCTGAAACAGCACTATGTTGACTTGAAGGACAGGCCATTTTTCCCTGGGCTTGTGAAATATATGAACTCGGGGCCTGTTGTAGCCATGGTAAGTATCATTGTGTTTGAAACCAAGTATTATGGGGTTGCCATTTCATAGGAACTCAGCTTAGAAGCCTTTGCCTTATATTACTTATTATTTGATTCAGTTCAGTTGCCTACCAAGCAATCTCTGGGTGCAAAGACACTAGGGATTTAGGGCTCCCATAGACTGCTACTATATTTTAATATATTTAGCAATATGTATATTATATAGCAATATAAAATATTGCTAAAGTATTTTATATTTTATTTTACAAGCATTTATTATCTGTTCTTTCTACTTCCCTTCCCAAATGAACAATTAAAAATAAAACCCTCATGAGAAATTGCATAGCCAGCAAAACAAATTCCCACATTGGCTACGTCCAACAGTTTGTCTCATCTTGCATTTTAAAAGTTAGCTAGCATATATATATATATATATATATATATATATATATATATATATAAAGCTTTAATGTTGGCAGAGCATTTTACAAATGCCTCATTTGATCCTCAAAACAACCCTTGGGAGGGAGGTACTATTATTATAACGATTTTACAAATGAGGAAACTGAGGTAGGCAGGTTGTCAGTTACCTGAGGTCACACAGCTAGTATATGAGGCTGGATTAGAGCTCTGATATTTCTGACACCAGGACCAGCCCCCTACCCTCTGTGCTACCTGTGTGATTTTATACTTCTTTCAAAGTAGGTGGGAAGCAAACATGCTTTATCTTCTGTCTTCTGGAATCATATAAGGAAGTTCTAATAAGACCTGTTTCCCAATGGAATGGAGCTTATAGTCTCTTAGTAATGTTCTCTCATTTTAGGGGAGCAGTTAGGAAGGGTGATTGGATTTAGGGAAAGGAGAGAAGATGGAAATGACCTAATGTAGCCCAGGGCAAAATGGAATACTATGGGTCTAATTTGAATGGCGCCAGTCTTTGGATTCTAGCTGCCCACCATTTATAGTGGGTTTTTCCTCAATAATTTTGAGTTCTAATTAAAACATACTTTTGAAGTAGTCATGTGGAAAGGAAGAGAAAATGGAGGGTGTGGTATGGTAGACTGCTTTTTCTTCGATTACATCCCACTAGCGCGGGTCATGGAGGAAGTGAAAGCAATAAGCAAATGGCATCCTGAGTGATGGTTGTTACAGATTTGGCTTGTCAAAGGTAGCACAGGGAAGAGTCTTGGATTGGGAGTCAGACTTGTGTGTTCAATTCCTAGCTTTGTTGTTTGGCTTTAGGCCTCAATTTCTTCATCATTAAAGTGTGGATTTTGAACTGGATGATCTCAAATAATTTCTTGCCTCTGGCCTTTCCCCTAACTGGTACCATCATCCCTTTAAAACCCTGCTCGAAACTCTTTCCCCTTTATTATTCCATCCTAGGCTAATCACCATTCATTCTTTTTTGGCTCCTCTTTTCGAGTCGTTGTATGTCTCTTTTTTCCCAAACTAGGGAGTTCCCTGAGTTAAGGTTTTGGGGCTTGTTTTGTTTTTCTTCTTTATAACTGTAATGTTGGGAACAATGCCAGGGGCCTACTCTGTACCACAGCCAGTCAGAACGTAAACCTAATGTAAATTTTTGCTTTGCTTTTCTTTCCTTGCCATGGAGGTTTGGGAGGGCTTGAATGTGGTGAAGACAGGCAGAGTGATGTTGGGAGAGACCAACCCAGCCGATTCCAAGCCAGGCACCATTCGTGGGGACTTCTGCATTCAAGTCGGCAGGTGAGTTCTGGGGAATTTTTTAAGTCCATTATTAGGGAGTAAAAAATTGCATTGCCTTGATTACATTTATACGTAGGAGGGGGTAAATTATGATGGATGAAAATCCAATTTTATAAAAAGCTGACAAAGTAGGTAATGATCACTATCCTCAGAGGCAGGTTATAGTGATTGATAGAGAAGCCCAGAATTCCTGGTTCAAGTTCTGTCTTTGACACAAATTAGTTTTGTGACCCTGGACCAGACACAGTCCTACAGTGCCCTGGGCAACTGCCCAATAAGACTAAAAAGTTGCAGAGAAGGTGCCAATCTACATTGATGGCATGATAAATCCAGTCCTATCATGACCAGAAAATATTGGAGTTTAAAAAAAATCAACAAAGGTTTCCCTTAAGTAGCAAGCTTTCTTACTGAATTCAAAATAATCCAGTGGGGTGCCTAGATGCCACAGTGAATAGAGCACTGGCCCTGGAGTCAGGAGGACCTGAGTTCAAATGTGACTTAAGACACTTAATGCTTACTGTGACCGGGGGCAAGTCAATCCCAATTGCCCTGCCTTTCCCCCCTCCGAAAATCCAAATAATTATAATAATCCAATTTATAAAACTGAAATATGCAAAGGAACTGCTTAAATAACAGCATCGCTGTTCTGTTCTAACCATAAATGATAAGAGAGTTGGGTAAGGATTCATGTGCTCTTAGCCAGATGTGGCTAGGCAGGTCTTTTATATTATAGATTTAGGATTGGAAGGTCTGAGATAGCATCCCTTCATTTGCTAAAATTTGGGAACTGAGTTATTTACTGGCATTAAGAGGGTATGGGGGGAGGGGAGGAATTTAATGACAGTGGTAAAGATGCTGTGACAAGGATTCTGTTGATTGGCAACCTCTGGTTTTCTGCATTACTGTAGTTATCTGTGTGAACACACTTAATGGGTGTTGGTCACTACTTGTTCCTCAAAGCCAGTGGTTCTCTGCCTTCCTAATGAGTATCTGTATGTGGGCAGACCTGCCTGGAGATGGCTAGAGGAATGGTGTCTTAGTTCCTAATACCATTAGAAATACGTGTTTTCTGATGGTCTTAGGTGACCCCTGTGATCCTTGTGAAAAGGTCATTTGACTCCCAAAGGGGTTGCGACCCACAGGTTGAGAACCACTGCTCTAAGCAGTATGACTTCTTGTATCACCAGGTCTTACTGAAGGTTTTTTTGGGGGG